>WTSP01012348.1:91914-159005 GCA_025331215.1 Actenoides lindsayi | reverse complement strand
TTTTTCACATTTTTTCACATTTTTTCACATTTTTTCACATTTTTTCACATTTTTTCACATTTTTTCACATTTTTTCAATTTACTAATACAAAAAAGTCACAAAATTAATTGAAAACTGAAGTATCCAGAATGGGTAAATATTTGCAGGAATTAAGCTGGGTACAGCTTTGCTTCAATGTAAATTATTCAGTTCATACCTCCTGCTTCCTTCCTCTGCTACTTTAAAACAATATCTCAAAATCCTGCAAACATTGAAAACAAAGACTCTTTCCCTTGCTACTAGGAAAACTTTAATAAAAGAACTGAGTATAGACAAAAAGGAGAAGAGGAAAAAAAAGAAAAATAAAAAGGAAAAAAAAGGAAACAATTAATATAAATTGAATTTAATAATCTGAGAAATGAATCAGAAACCTATGTCAAGATGTAAGGTTGAATACTAAACCTGTTTTTCTTTCAAAGCTTCTTGTAAGGACAGAACTCCAGTAGTGCTCCGGTGAAACCTCGACAATCTTCGGCTTGTAACAGAAACAGACTCTTGGGAAGAGGAAAAGCTTGACATTTGTTGAATATGGCGAATAGATCTGACTACAACATCTGCTGCTGCAACAGGATTAGGCTCAGAACTCTCTGCAGTGAGATTAGGCCCAGCACTACTTGTGGGAGCAAGATTGGTTGCAGCATCTTCTCCAGTGTTTGAACCTTCTTTCTTATTTTTTTGTATCCTCTCCATTCTGAAATATGAAATTTGAAAATAAAATAAAATAGCATTTATAACAATCCATATTTTTCAAGAAGATGGGAAGGAAGAGCAAGGTAAGTAATAAAACCATGAAAAATGAGAGCATCTCAAAACTGACTTACAGGTATATAAATTCAATAGTCTCATCAAGTCCTCTTCAAGTTCTTAAGATAACAGACATTTATATACATTTTATGATAGGTTACAAATGTCAAGCAGAAGATGATTACAGAAAAACTGTAAAAAATATTTTATATATTAATCTGTGTGAACTTCACACCTTTCTACGTAACAAAAAAATTTAAAATATTAATACTTACACTGAATATCTGATTACTGGCAAATAGAAATGGTTTAGAATACAAATGATTTGTTTAAATTTTAGTTTGCAAAATATAAACACATATTCAGCAACTGAGCTTACAAAAAGACTTGCATACACTTCCATACCAACTCTTAAAGCATTGCTTACATAAGCATTACACATGACTTTTGTATGAATGCCTCACCATGCATAATATTCTTAACATGTTTTAAGTGTTTGTGAAAGTAGTGAATGATGGAGGGTGTTGGGTAGTATTTTTTTCAGCAGAAAAAAATCCCCAAACAACTTAGCATCAGACACCTTCAGCATAGTAAGAGTTGGATTTTCCCTTAATTCTGTGCCTAAACCCTGGAACACTGTAATTCCTAGGGAACGGTTGCTCTTCTTCAACAGGAGAAAGGAATTTCTCAGTTCATCTTCTGGTGGTCAGGGACTAGCTGCTTAATCATCCTAAATGAGGGTTTCTAAACCATCCCCAGACAAAGTGTATTCACGGCTGACTGCTAAGCAGTAGGCTGTTATGCAATGGTGGCTCCTTCCATTTTCTTTCCCTCTCTATTCCACTAGTACATAAGCCTAGGAAAGGTTTGGTTTCCAAATTCCAAGCCCATAATTCAGGACTATAAAGAAGCATCTAAATCTCCCCTCTGTATGTTTTTCTGTTATGGAGCATACTCATCCAGTTGCATTTGCTGTCTGCCATCAATCCTGTTCAGTAGATCTTAACACTCCTAAATGTATATAGAAAATTAAGGGGCTTATTCAGTGTACTCAAAGCTATGCATGAATTGAGCCACTAGTTTTAAGGCACTGTAATCATCAGTAGAGATATCCCTAAAGTCCTTACATTGTGTGTGTATTTCTTCCTCTACAAGTAGATCATTCGGTTTCACGAGGATGTTATAATAGAGAAATCTTTTATAAAACAAATGTTATGATACACCATTAAGGTCATACTGAGGATAATAGATACAAACAAAAGCATGGAAATTGCTACTCTAGTCAGAGCACTCTTACCATAAGAACTAAAGTAACTATGAAGAATTATCTAGCAGCTCTTGTGAGACCTTAGGGCAGCCAACCACTGGTGTAACTCTCTTAGATACTATAACCTGGTTCAGGAATTAGAAAACTAGAAGTGACTCTGACATGAAAAGCAACACCTGGTGCTACACTATACTACCAGCTCCTTATTTTTGCCCATGATGAGCCAAGTGGCCAGTGTTCTATGGACTTTGGCATGAAATCACCTGTAATAGAAAATACTCTCCTCTTTCTTGAAGTAAAAATACTAAGAAAAAACAACTTAGGAAAGTGACAAAAAAAGGAAAATGTAAAATCTAAATTAATTCCTTTCTTTTTCTTCATGTTTATCTGACAAGAATGGTCACTGATAAGGTTAGTGAGGTACTTTTCTCCTCAACACACAAGCTGGATGTTAATTTCCGAGCCTTTTAACTGGTTCTTGAAGTTGATACCTTCCCCTGAAGTCCAAGATGAGAGAGATGGGGTTCTCACGGGTTTCTTTAAAAACAAAGCCTGTATTGTATACTGACATCCCTTCCTGACTCTCCAAACATCTGTACGCAAGATGTCTGGTGGCTCAGATGAAATTTTCTTACTTTTCAAAAACCAGAACTCCAGCTGGCTACCTATCCAGGTTGGTAACAGCAGACATGCTTTTATGTTAAAACTTCCTTTCCTCCTCTCTAGGGTGCCCTAAACCTTGTCTACAGGACCTGTTCATGTAAAAGAAGTGAATCTGGTTTTCAGCACACCGGTCTTAGAAGGTAGGAAGAAGATTGGGTGGGGAAGAAAAAAGGGAGGATTCCCCAGCGTAGACGACGAGGGATACCGACTTCTGGCTCTCTTCTGAAAAGCTGTGGTGCCCTAGCCGGCACTCGTGCTTTGGCAGAGACTCACCGACCTGTCTGGAGCTATGCCTCACAACGCGGAGAGAGGGGAGCAGTCCCCCAGCGCCATAAGGTCCGGCCGCTGCCCTTCGAGGAGGGGGAAGCAAGCGGTTCCAAAGCCCGGCGCGGGGCGGCTCCTCCGCTTCAGCCCTCCGGCGGCCGGGCGTGCCGTTCCGCCGCGGTCTCGGGGCTTCTTACAGCCAGGCTGAGGGAAACGGCCAGAAGTCAGCCGTTAGCCGTTAGCCTTGACGGGGAGCCCGTAACGGCTGCCGCGGGGCTCGCGCCTCCCCCCGCCGCCGGCTCCTTCCCGCTCCACCCGCGCGTCGCTGCGGCACCGGCCAGAATTCGACCCCCAGCAGCTGAACCGTAACTCTGCCGTACAGATCGCGCGCAGCTCGATGCCGTACAGTCCAGTGCTCGGGGGCTGCTTTTAAATGTTACCTATTGAGGTTAATTCAGTAATGCAGACAGAATTCTGCCCTGGAAAACGTGTCTTTCACTATCAAAAGTGTTTTTTCCCCCCTGAGTATGTAATCCTATTTTTCATTATCAGCTTTTGAAAGAAAGATGACCCTTCTCTTTTAGGCCTGAAATGGTTGTTTATACTGAACACCACTGCATAACTCCGAACGGCAGCAGATTCCACTTGAAATCTCCCAGCGCCTGAAGGCGAAGGCAGAACCCAACACCTGCCGGTACCAAAACGAGCGCACCGCTGGAGAGACAACCCCGGGGCGGGGCAGATCAGAGCTCCGCCTTCTCGCTCGCACTGCCGGTAGCGCCTCCGCTGCCACCTCCTTCTCCTCTCCCGACATGGCGGCCCCGGCAGAGCTCGGAGGCCTTAGCGACGAGGCAGCCTACGGCGCCTGCTCAGAGCCGGATGCCAGCACGAAGGTGGGGTGGATGGGGGTGACAAGGGCGCCCCGCGGCTGCCGGGCGCCGGGAGGGTCTACGGCAACGTCGGTGATCCCCCGCTCTCCTCGCTCCTGCTCCTTGTCGGGCGGACGTGCGGTGGATGGGAGGCGGCATGGGGCCGGGAAGGGTCGCGGCGTGGGGGAGCGAGAGGGGTGGCCGGGGACTTCTCGGCAGGGAGCCGTCCTGATACTCGGGGTGCGCCGTGCCGGCGTCGGCTAGCCCGGCTGGGTTTCACGGTCGCGTTGAAAGGCGGCTCCGCTGGGTCGGTGGGAGCCCGCGGGCGGCTCGGGGGCTCTTCTGGTGCGACCGAGCGTCGGCCGGGCGGGAACTGAGGAGAGCGAGGGGCCGCTCTCCGCTCGGCCGCGGGGGGCTCTTCAACCAGCGCGTGCCAGAGTGACAAAAATTCCCCCCAAACACGCCAGACTTTTTTAGCTTTTATTAGGAGAACCTGGTGATTGCATTTCAGTTGTTCTACGTATTTTTTTTATTTTATTTATTTTTTTTTTAGTTTTTAACACAGCGGTGAAGGCTCTCCTGGCCTTCGCTTCTTGCCCGCTTAGCTGTGCATTAGCCCTTGTTATATAAAGTAACCCTGTGGCTTGGGGAAAATATCCTTACGGAACCGCAGGACGGTTTTGATTGTCAAGGTAGCACCGAGCATGACAGAAAGCCGGAGCCCGTCCAATGACATAATAAAAATAATGAGCTCAGGAGTTTAGGTTTATTTAAATTCTGAAGGCAAATACTTGTGTACTTACTGTGCTTGTATGCAGTACGGTTCATGTGCAGTACAGCTCCATAAAAGAGTAATAAAGATAAGAATGATGCCCTTTTTGAAGTGCCACTGTTAATATATATTGAGTGATACCAGTGGTGGTTTTGTTTGTATGTTTTAAACATGTTATGAAGACATATTTATTTTATGCAAACCTGCATGAGTAGGATCAGGACAAAAGGTTTTATTTACCCTTAAATGAAGTACTCTGTTACTTCCAAACCTCCTAGTTTTAGATTCGTTATTAACTGGCATCTTTGCTAATATCCATAATTAAATTCTGATTGATGTATAAATAATAAATCTTTCCCCCCACCCCAGGATTTTATGTTTCAGCAAACTATGTTAAGAGTAAAGGATCCTAAGAAGTCATTGGATTTTTATACAAGAGTTCTTGGAATGACGTGAGTAAAAGTTGTATACCACAATAAGTTTATTTTTTCTATTTTTCTGAAAGTAAAAGTTTGGGTTTTTTTATTTTGATGTAATTATACTAATTGGTCTAACTACATAAACAATGCTGTCCCATCAGCTGATGCCCAATTGGACAGTCTGGCAATCTCTGAGAATTCCCACAGCACAGTTAATGCCAAAGCTGCAAATAAACTAATATTGGCCTTGACTAGAAATTTCTGTTTCTTCTTAAATAGGTCATTAATTATCAGAATACAGTTTGCTAACTTCCTCTTCACTGAGCCTGCAGCTAACTGGTAACTTTTATGGCAGTGCTTATAATCATGAGTTGTTTAAAGTTTTCTACATTCTCAGATGTAGCTTATGACCGCCTCCAGTCATAACAGACCAAGGCAATGGAAGCTGGAGATAAGGTTCAGTCTCGGGCTTTTGGAGAAGGTTGTTGGGAGGAAGGTGCTGATGCTGAAAGATGTAATGCAGATGTTCATTCTGAGGCTCGGTGCACATTCTTGACATTTGAAATGAGTCATTTCAAAACAAAATTCTGGTATATTTTTAAACATGTTGAAATGAGTCCACAATAAAGTAAAATAAACTACTTCCACTTTCGTGAAGATGTGGGTGTGAGAAAATAAAAACTAAATACCTAGTAAGCTGTAAAAGAACTTAGGTTAGTTTTACGTGCCTACTTGTTCTGGTTAAACATCCTACAGAAAATGGTATACCTCAAGTATTTTTTTAGTTGATTAAATGTCACATCTGAAATTGATTTGATCATTATATCTAGGTATTGAAATTGTAAAAATATTTCATCTAAAGGTGTGTTTGATTTTTAATCCTGCTGTGTTCTTAAAATTTGTCTGGTGCCATTAAGCTCCCCAGAGTAAGTAAGTTTCAAAGCAAGTTTTTTATTTCTTCATGATATTTTAAAATGGATAAACATAAAGATCATCCTGAGGAAATGTGGACAAGTAACAGAGTGGCAACCTTAAGGCAACCTTATTGGCTTTGCTATTAAATTACTTGATAGTTTGGCTTTCAAGTACTTGATTCTTCTAATTTTGTAGGTTTGTAATATGTTCTGGAGGGTTTCTACTTGATAGTTCAAAATGTAGCTATTTTAAGAGGCAGACTATAGTCAGAAAGGCAAAAAATCACAGCAATAGTTCTTCTGCGGGGGAATCGTCATGGTTTATTTGCAGGCTACCTGATTACTTTTTTCAGTCAGTATTTCAAAATAATGTTGTCATTTAGACTGCTTCAAAAATTTGACTTTCCTACTATGAAGTTCTCGCTCTATTTCCTGGCATATGAAGATAAAAATGATATCCCGAAAGATAAAACTGAGAGAACAGCTTGGACCTTCTCTAGAAAAGCTACACTTGAACTGACACAGTAAGTATTAATATAATGGTATATGACATTTAGCTATCAGTGATTAAACAGAAAGGGATGAGTGTAAATCCTGTTGGATTGAATAAAAAATGTAGTCATTACCATAGAAACATCTTCCCTGTCATACAGTCTTAAAATGTGACTGAGATCTTGAATACTTGGCAAGCTTAATCCTTCTCTTTACAGAGCTCTTTCAGGCTGCTGGGTGAACAGCGGTACACAAATATGAAATAATGCTTGCTTTGTTTTGAGTATGCATGCCATCTGGATAGAGAATCCACAGAATTTAGGAAAACCCAGTGTGGGTTAGAACTTCCACTGGATCCCCAGAGCATCCTAATAATGGATAACTGTTGCTTTTAGACTAATCAAAAGAGGTATAAAGTTAAACATACTCTTCCCATAAACAGGACAATTTGGATAATGTTGCTAATCACTGTAATTGTGCAGAAAGAATCTCCCCAATACCCCACGGCCCTGCTTAGCTTCAGGACCTGCTATCCTCTCTGTTTGTTCTCCGGCAATGGGTAGATAAACTGACTCATGCAGCACAACTTTCTCTAATCTGAGTAAGACAGGAGTGTCTGTGACTTATTCAAATATAGAAACTGAACAGTAGTGACGGGCTGTGAACATTACTGAATTGGACCCGGGACTTATGCCTAGGACCTGTGAGTAGGGAAGATCTTGATAGTATGATACAATGTAGCCAACAACTGAAATTCTCTGGTTTAGTAAGAGAAATGGCTTACCCTCCTGAGGAAACTGAACAAAAATATTTAGGATTTGTTAATTTTGATGCTTTTCTTCAATATGTAATAATTATTTCTTACAGCAACTGGGGCACTGAAAACGATGAAAAACAGTCTTATCACAATGGCAATTCAGATCCCCGAGGATTTGGTAGGTTTTTAGTTTTGTGTTTGTAGCTTTTAAGCTTTGGTTTATTGCGATTACAGTTTTTTTCTGGTGTGTATTAGGGGGAAAATGGAGTTTAAAATGTTTTCTAGAGGACATCTATATACGTTCTGTGCAAAAGTTATTGGATAAGTATATGCTGTAGGGTTTTTTGTTGTTTTGGTTTTTTGGTGTGTTTGCTTTTGTTGGTGTTTTTTTGTGTTTCTGTTTTTTTTGAATGAGAACTAGTAGAAAAATATTTTAAACTTGTATGGATAAAAAGACTTTCCTAGTAGGTTATTTTAAAGAAAACATACTAGCATTAGGAAGGAGGGAAACTTGCATCTCATCCTTTACCTCTCTTCTTCCAGCATGTATGTTGTAAAAGATTACAAAAATAGGTAACCAAATGTGTTTCAGAGTAATGAGCCACAGTTATACTTTCTGTAAAGAATCTAATCCTTTGGCAAGCAAACACATGCTAATAGTAACTGCTGAATTAAGAACAAGAACTGCTCTTGGGTATCAGATTATCATGGTGTTTAGACTGATCTACATTTGGATTTCTATTTTATAATCCACTAGTTACACATTTTAAGCTAGAAGGAAAATTCTGTTTCTCTGTAGCACTGAGGGTAGTATTCATGTGGCTCAATTTGATATTTTGAGTGCTTGAAAGGTCACTGGCTTGTGAAATAAGTTTCATACTCAATCTAGCCACTTGACATTTAAAGCTTCTGAATTGATTTTGTGAGCTCAGGTCTTGCACAGTGCTGGTGTTAGCCTCTACAAATACAGCATTAATGATACACTTGTACTATTGAACTGAGCAAATGCAACAAAATCCTGTTACCTGGGCACACTTTGAGAAAGGAAATGCAAATAAACCAATTTGATTGAAAATCTTTTTTTTTTTTTACGCTAGATAATTTTAACTCTAAAGTTCCTATTTTTAAAAGGCATTTTCAAAATGCCAACTTTCTGAAGAATAGTGTTAATACCTCAAATGCTCTTCTTTTCAAATGCTCTTCTTTATGGAAGTGATGTTTTTATTGTATACAATCATATCTTATGTCAACTACAGCACAAACTTTTTGCACAAGATGAAATGCTGATCAAATCTTTTCCCAGAACCCCTAGTAATACTTAGTGTTCTTCATTCTTTACATTGTTGCATAGGACACATTGGAATTGCTGTCCCTGATGTCAATAAAGCTTGTAAGAGGTTTGAAGAACTAGGAGTGAAATTTGTGAAGAAACCAGATGATGGTAAGTCTTGATCAGAAATTTAAGTCAATCTTTTTCCTTGTTTTTAATGTATTCTATCTAGTAGGTCCTCCTGGAAATCTGAGTAATGTTTCTAGTAGTTGTCACTGCTTAGATGTTGATAAAACCAGTTGTACCTGCCCTCTCTTACACAGGGGACAAAAATGACAATAGATTCATCTTGGTACAATAG
This sequence comes from Actenoides lindsayi, assembly GCA_025331215.1. NCBI lineage: Eukaryota > Metazoa > Chordata > Aves > Coraciiformes > Alcedinidae > Actenoides > Actenoides lindsayi. Next base: position 150,173 of record WTSP01012348.1, on the reverse strand, counting down.
TTAATTATTCCAGCTATGTGCCTTCAGTCAAGGAGAGGGAAGAACAAAAGTTGTTTTTAACATTAAGAAGTAAAACTGATACAGCAAGTGCCGTGGAGGAGGAAGTTTTGAACTTCACATTCATTGTTTGTGGAGCAGGCTGAGAAACCTAATGTCATTTTATGTAATTTTTATATGTTACTGAATCAAACATCTATTCTCTCAGTTTTTGCAACTGGGATATATTAAGAGGTAGTTTGGTTCTGTTACATGAAATAGCCTAATAGAGAAAGTGTAATTAAAAGTGAGTGGTTAATACTTTAAGGTAACATGTGAAGCTGTGCAATCCTGATTACTGTTAAAGACAACTTTTGGGGATTCTGTTTCAGTGATATTTTTTCCAACAGTAACATTTAAAACATTACTGCCCTGCATTTCTTCTTTTTATGAAGTGATGCAAATGTGTACTGTAAACCATGATGCAGGGGGGAACCAAACAAAAAACAGTAACATAAAACTTCAGTGTGGAGACAGGAATGATGGGAAACGAACCAGGCAGAGCAGCACAGGATTTGATGTTGGCAAAGCCAGTTCAAGAAAATATGTCAGAACACCCTGGAGCATGAAAATATTTTTCTGAACTTAGAGGATGAACACTTAGAGGGCCATATGCAGAAAACTTCAATCATTAAAAGACAGAATTTCAAAATTACTTTAAGCTACAGCTTTGTTGAGACTAAGCTTGACAATTTAGCATACAAAGATCTAATGGTGATTAAAAAATAATCTGGATGTTTCCGGAATTAGTTGTCTAAATTTGAACTAATTCTCATGCAAAAGGAAAATAAAAATAATTTTCAAAGTAGTTGTATTTGATATCAAGAACTAGTCATGTAGTCTTAACTTTATCTTGCTTATTTTTTTAATTTTTTCATTTGTTTGTTTGTTTTTCTTAATAGGTAAAATGAAAGGACTTGCATTTGTTCAGGATCCTGATGGCTACTGGATTGAAATCTTGAATCCTAACCACATGGTGACTCTCACTTAGTTCTAATGAAGTCTGTTATTTAAAAGATGCACACCTTCAGTCTCCTGGAGAAAATCTGTAACAGTGTTTGAAATTCTTACTTAATGGTGAGGAATCACTTGTGTTCACAGTTTCCTCTAAAACTATCCCCTGGGACCTCACTGTACTTGGATTCCTTTTTTCTTGTCCTGTGATGTCTCTGCAATTATTTCCAGTTAGGAATACTAAACCATTTTTTGGAAAAGCACTTAGATTCTCATCTTGACCATTAATTAGGTTAATAGTTCACTAAACACTATCAAAAGATATGTGACCAGAAATTCACTGCATCTCACACTGTTTAAATTTAATTAACAACAAATTCCTGTATTACTACTGATGAGCTTCAACAAGGAGGAAAAAAACACCAAACTTCAAAATATTTTTTAAAGAAGTAAGTCAAAAGATCCTGAAGGCTTCATGCCTTATCTTGTATACTAGAAAATAAAATCTGAGACTAACTTTGACTTGAGGAGTAACATGTTTGTGGAAGTCCTGATATTATTTATATAATGCCAGGCAAAACTCCTTAAAGAGCAGCCTTAAACAGCCCTTCCTGGAACAAAAACTTTGTGGAGGCAATAGATCAGTCCAGCATAAAGAATTCAGTCTTTCAGCTTCTGGCTGCTGATTGACAGTCAAGATAAGAGGTCTCATAGTTGCTAACTCACAGTGATATTTCTTGTCTCTTCCAACACTAGAAAGAACTTGCTCATAATTTTTGTTTCAATGAAAGCCTCGGGCTAAATTTAACTTAAATGCTCTGTATGTTCTTCATTAGGAAATTAAGGAAAAATAGTATCTGAAACAACGGTGTCCTACTAGTAACATTTTGATCTGCCCTCTCAAAAGAAGCGATGATTACTGAAATGACACCTGTAAACATCAGGAAAACATGTAACATTTACATATGTTACACAAATTACTTGATTTTTATGCTTTATGTTCCACCTGTTACGAACAGAGTAAATGATCCTGCTGTTCCTTCCAAGAGAGGAAAAAACCCCTCTGGCCTGTCTTACTGTGGTTTGAGTAGCACTTAACTCCTATGAAGTCCTCAGTGACTACCAAATAGTGCAATGGCATTGCAGTTCACTTCCAAATAAAGCATTGGTGAAAATGACAAATTCATTCATCAGTATGCCATGTTGCTTTGCCAATTGTTGAATCCTAGATAACTGAAAGGCTATTTGTTTTGGTTCATGGGTTCTTCTTTTTTTTTTTTTTTTTTGAGAAGAAATCTGGTGATAAAATATACTAATCAGGAGTACAGTAGTGAAGAAAGTAACTGTGTGACTTTATTAGCAGGATGTTCTAGTAACGTAATGATAATGTGTGGAGTTAATAATGTCAATAACTCCCTGGCTTACAAATTAAAGCAGAAATGTAGAAGGTATTGTATTTGATTTCTACTATGCTAATTTAGATGTTAATGACTTAGAGCAGCAAAATTTAGCATTTATCTCCATATCTGAAAAATCCTTAATTTTGTCTGCCACATCTTAACAAGGTAGTATATATAAACTCAGTCATTTTACAGAGATCCACATGAAAAATCATTCATAAAAATGAAAAATATTTTGTTTGCCCATGGAAATGAGTAAAAATGGATTATATGCTTCATCTGAGCCTTAGGTGTTGGAAAAAGGAATGTGAAAACTATTGCTCTGCTTAATATACCCTATGGATATGCAAGTAATCCTAAATTCATTGGAAGACAGAGTAATGCAAAAGGTAGTATTTTTCTTTTTTTCAGTTTTATGTTTCTTATATGAAGCAACCCTGGTATTTTAAAATGTCATTTGTATGGTATTTTCTGGCTGGTCTTTACAGTATCTACAGATATTGTGCTTTAGGTAGTGCCTTATCAGTGTCATTAATATACAATTACCTTCTTGAATACTTGCCAAGTTGCCTTTTTTTCTGCAACAGTAAACACCATTGGTTCATGGTTGCGTTCTCTATTTCTGGCCTTTTGTACTACCAGAACTAATCCTTGGCCTGTTCCCTATTTCATTCCTTGTGTCATTAATTATTCTCCTGTACGTTAGGTCAGAAAATTAAGCAGAAATGAGGAACCAGTCCAAGGCTCCTTAGTTTCCTGAGTGAGTAAATAAAGCTGTTCATTTTAGCAGAAAGTCAGGTTGGCTTCGCCTGATTCATGAAAACACACCCTACTTTTTTTTTTTTTTTAAAATTACACAGTATTGTAGAATACCTTACATGCTGCTGGTGTTCTCAAATAAGAACTTAAATTAAGTAAAACTCATCTGAAGTACAAGTGCTAACTGCAGTTCCTTGCCATTGAGACTCTCTCTTTAGACTCTGAGTAGAAAAAAATATTTAGACTGATAGTAGTCTAAGTGAAATTGTCTAAAACCATGTTTTATTTCAGTCAATACAGATATATCATCTAAAGCTTTATGACAAAGTATTGGCAAAGAAGCTCTTAAAATTTTACAAATGTGTAATTTGATGTTTCATATTTTACAAACATTCAGTGTTTCTTAGAGACTTGCTTCACTACACTTCAAAGTACAGGTGTGACTGGAAAAAACTATTGACCCAATTGTATGGAATCCAATAATTAAAACTGGGATAGTTTGTAACTCAGATGAGTAAGTCAAAGGGTGTGCATATGTCGTACAGCGGATGACTACATGAGGAGGAGCAGGCTCTACTGAAAGTTCTCTGGTACTCAAAAGTTACTCTACGCATGTTTACTTATCTTAGAATGACCCTTTTGGTTTTTCTTACGTGCTTGGCAAAGCATAGACATTGTGATAGATGATATAACACAGAGGAAACAAGTGAAAAAACACTAGTGTCTACAAACTAGTTACAGCAGTATCATGAAGGGGGCAGGGTAGTTTTGTTGTTGGTTTTTTTTTTTTTTACACAAAAGTTACGTCTGCTTTCCATACTGAGAATTAAAAGCAGTATTCTCAGTTATCAAATCCAAGAATAAACTAATAAAAAAAGCACACTTTATGATGATTCTTTTAACCTGCAAGAGACTTAAAGAATTTAGATGTAAACTCTTAAAATGATTTAATGTTCTCACTGATTACAGACAGTGCTATTTTTACATCTTCCAAGGTAACGCTTCTGCTAAATAAAGCATGAAATTAAATAACCTGCAATGCTTCGCAGCTTGGAGGGCCTAAATTTAGCTTCATGTAGGACAGTATAAATTAATCTACTGGTCATATAGAGACCTTACCCAGGAAAGCAGAAGACACCTGGATGGACAAGAGGCTGGCAAACACACTGTGACACCTCAACGGAAATGCATATTTTGAACATAGCCGAGTAATAGCAGATGAGGTCGATAGGGAAGGTTAAACATCGATTGCTGTTTCAGATGGGCCTGGCGTTTAAGCGTCCCAGCTGCCTTACGGGCCGGTTCGTGACACCCGCTGGCACCTGCTGTCAGGCCGGCTGTAGCCCCCGGGCTGCAGACTGCGGCCCTGAAGGTCCCACGCATCCCCACCTGGGACACCGCCCCTGTAACACACCCGCTTAGAGAAGCTTGGCCGGGGGTGCAGCAGCCGCCAGGCTCTCCCCACTCTCCGAGTGCGCGGGGTGCGGTGCCGGCGGGCAGCCCGCGGGGCCCGAGCCCCAGGCGCTCTTCCTCTGGCCCAGGGCCACAGCTGTCGCTCTGTTACCGGCCGCCTCCTCTCTATGGCCGGAAGAGGAAACCAGGCGCCTCGCGAACGGAACTACGGAGGCCGAAGCGAGTTCACGCCGCCACCGCCATCGGCAGCAGGGCCGTTCCCGGGGGCGCTCGCTACGTCAGCACGCAGGAGGACGGCTGCTGTTTCTAACTGACATCAGCGCGCCGGTTGACGTAGCGACGGCGGCGCGGCTGGGGGTGGGGGGAGGCCTTGTCGTCGGCGGGGCCGGTGAGTGTCAGGGGAGGGTTGCGGGGTGGCGGCGTCCCCCTTTGCGGAGCAGGTTGATGACAAGCTGGGCGGCGGCTCCTGAGGCCTCCCCCGCGGTGGGCTCTGGCCCTTCGGCGCGCCGACGCGTAGCCGCCGGTGGCTGCCACCGGGCGCGGGCAGGTCGACCCAGGAGCGGGCCGAGGCAGCATCGCCGCCAGGAGTGCGGGGGCCGGCCGCGGGGAGCAGCTGAGCGCAGCAGGCGGGGAAGGGATTTCACCCGAAGCGCTTTTCAGCGGAGGCGAGGGACGGGGCGGCCGAGGGGGCGCGGGTCGTCGCCCCAGTCCCTCCAGACTTGGAAGGTGGCTTCCGGGGAGGTGGCGGCCCAGGCTTCCCTGGGAGCGACCTTGGGCGGATCGCTCTCTCTCGGCCTCTCTCTCCCGTGGGTGTGATGCGTCTGCTTCACCTGCTTTCCTCTTTGCCTCCCCCTGCCCTTTGCAAGACCACTTGTGTCCTTTTTTTTTTTTTTTTTCCTCCAAGTATTAGTTCAATATTTTGACGCTTTAGTAGTACACGCAGTATTTTCACGTGTTCTTCTGAGCTTTTAGTGTTTAACTACTATTGCAGCTTATGCACTGCTGTGATTTATTGGATTTACTTTTGACTTGGAAGAAATTGCCATATTGTCAGACTTTAAAAAAAACACCTTGATGTTAACTTGTTAGCAACGTGCCTGTAATCTTGCTTGCCAAGCAATGCTCTTTGCCCATGTTATTTTTAAAGCATAGCACAAGGACACATACCAAAGACCTGTGATGGCTTCATTTAATTTTTCATGTGTTTCAAGATTTAATTTGAGCTTACAATGTGAGGGTATTTGGCTTGTCTTCTGTTACAAATCCGTAAATCAGGTGCGTGAAGTATACTGTTCTCTTAGTGCCTATTAACTCATTTTTATCTTAAAAAAACCAAAACAAACAAAACCAAGAATTTTCATAAATGCTTTTTAAATATATTTTTATATATGGCAGCCAATTTGATAACATACATTACTTGTAGGAACAAATATTTACATAGTGCTTATTCTCCAAAAACAGGAGGCCTTCTTTGTCAAATACCTGTTTCAATTTATTAGATTAAGGTGGGGTTACTTTCCAGTTCATGAGACTACCTTTTCCTCCCTTGCTCACTTAAATATATACTTTAAAGAAGATCAGTGTGTCTCTTATGAGAGAGAATTAATAGACCAAGGTATCAGCTGTTTAGCAAATTAGATACAGTTTATTTTTCTTGTTGGCAGGTATGACAGGAAGAGTAGCAATAATTTATACTTGTTGAGAAAGACTCATTAGGTTGGTTATATATTTAAATAAAGCATCTATTTTTCTGTATTTCCTCACCCTAAAGTTTCATTTTATTTTTCTGTTTGTAAAATTAAAGGCTTGCCCAGGTGCAAGATCTGCAACTGCCTGAAGTGTTGTAAAAAACCTCAACCACCAAAACCCCAAAAACCTTTAGCTAGGCGAGAACTCTGGATGTGCAGGGAATAAAATGTGTGCAATGTAGTTTGCATAGTCCTGATTTAATTAGGACAGCCGTGTGGGAAAATGGTGTTCTCAGGGACATTAATGCTGTAGCAAGGTTGTTAGGATGAAATTTTTGTGGCTTATAATGAACAAATGAAGGGCAATGTTATGAATGGTCAAAGTTAAATGGTGGTGGCTCAAAAAAAGAAATTCTCATGCTAAGTTCTACATTATTAGACGTTTTCCCATAGAATGGAGGGTTTTTAAAGTAACTTATTTCCACAAAAATTTTAACTGAGAAATATGCATCTCAGTCACTTTTGCCATAGGCTGCATTCCTCCAGTTTCTGATGGTATATATTTCATGCATTATTTCAGGAAATGGTACAGTTGTTGCTGTGCAGCTGGATGGTACTGAATAGCGTTTCTATGAGCTTGCTGTTCAATCTGTCTGTTGTTCAGAATGGCGAAGAACCCTAATTTTCAGGAAGTTGGTCATCTGCCTACAGGCTATGTCCACTGTAGATCTTCAGACAGCTTTACTGGTGAGTGGGCCAAAGTATTTTCTTCAGATTTAACTTAAGGGTTTAGTTGTATTCCATTCTAACCAGGTTGTATTGAGTGCATTAATACCTATTTTATAGGTGTGTTAATAAATAACCTGCAATTAGTATATCGTTCTTTGTATGTAGCTAAACTTATTCCTACTCTTCTATTATATATGTATGTCTGAGGAGAACACAAAACATTAGCACTGTAGCACTTCAGTTACGGGAACGTGTTTGCAGATGAGCAGCGTGTAACTTGCCATATGTTTGAAGTCAAAACGTTTTTGGTACTAAACTGTTGTTTAGAACACTGTCATTGGATTGTGTGGTTATTTACCATTAACTAGAGTTAACATCTGCCTTTCTTTTAATCTTTTCACAACAGAAGGGTTGGAGAGGAGACTTAAAAGTTCTGTGAATTTCATTTGCTTGAGCTTTCATATTCTGTATCTCTAAATTTGTACTGCATTGATTATGTTGTTATATTGGATACTAAATATCAGAAAGTGTATATTTTTCCCTTTCTGTTACAATTTTCACTCATAAGCAACTTTGTTACTTAGGTGTAAGAAGGAGCTCTTGTAGCAAAGATTCTGACAGAAGGAAAGCATTTCCTTAGGTTATACTGTGTGTATGTTGAAATATTTACGAAAAAATCCTATTTCCTGAGATGTTTAGCTTATTGTACCAGAACTTAGGAGAAAAAAATATTTTTTTGTATAAAAAGATGTGTATTTCCATTAAAAAACCAAACCATATGTTTTGAAACAATGGTATGTTTGTACAGTAGCCTTACCATCACACCTACCATGTTCTGTGAGTCTATGGTAATAGAAATTGTAATTGAAGTAATACTTTGCTGGAATTTATTTAAAACATATCAAAATACTTCATGAAGTAATGAATTATGAAAAATTGAAAGACTACTCAATCGCTAACCAATTCCTATTTCTAGACAAAAGAGCGGTCTAAGAGAACTATATTTAAGAAAATTCCCTTTATGTAATTCTGATAAAATCTGTATTATTTTGCTCGGTGCAAACTAGGTAGTGAAGGAATTGTGTGTTTCAAGGGTATGAAATTATTTGCTCAATGTTTATAATCCAGACTTACTTGGTAAAATTTTTAATTCTAGCGATAGTCTGTTTACTTGCATTTTTTTTTTAAAGCTTCAATAGGGTTATTAATTATGTAAACATTTTTCACTCATTTTATAGGGAAAAAAATTATTTCATGAACAATTTCTTAAATTCCTTTTTCAGTGCCTGGTATTAAAAAAAAAAAAATAAAAATCTTACATGTTTTGTTGAAACAGCACTGCTTTTCAGAGGACTTTTTAGGGATAGCCCAAATGAGGTGGAGGGAAAGTGACTGAGTCTTTATTGCACCTCTGGTTTGAGAGTTGTTTACTAAAGACGTCATTGGGGTTTTGCTCTTGTTATGGCATTTTGTGGATCACATTTTTGTACACTGTAACTTGTTACTAAGAAGAAGTAGGGCAAGCTTAAAACTGTAGGGGTTTTGTTGTTTTTCTAGCCGTGACACACATTGTGTAATTTTACTTATTGCGTTATGTAATAAATACTAGGCTGCAGCTTTCACGTGCTCACTGTTGAAGATGGCCACTGAGAAGTGTGTCTTTGGATGGGGTCTTAGAAATTATTTGTAGGCCTTCTGACTTAACAGATGCCTCTTGAGATTGTTGCCATTTTAACAGTGCCTCAGACTCACTGAGAAGATTGTTCTGTTCTGGTTATTTCTGTGGTATGAACAAAGCTGCAGCAGCTGACTCCTGAAGAAGTTAATTAGTGCTGAATACCTCCTGGAAATAGGTTATGGTGCTGGTAAGATCCTTGTAAAGGGCTTGGCTTTTTATTCTGAAGTTGGATAAGTGTTCTTTGACAGCCAGGAAGAGTAAACACCTGTGTTTTCTGAAAGGGGTGGTGCTCTTTGATGACAGAAGATGCCAGAGGGATCTTCAGGAAGGGTTTTGCCAAGCTCCTGACAACATCCGTCATTTTTTATCATAAATATTACTTGGAGTTGCAACTAGAAAAATATATGTTTAACGATACAGGGAAGTGGTGAGTTCATAGCAACTTGCCACAACTAAAGCGGTATATTACCTTCTACTTCCTCAAACAACTCATGTGCAGATCCTTTCAAGGGTTGAGTGGATTCATACCATTAATTAATCCAGCCTGGGAAGATGTGGAGTCAAGTATTATTTAATTCTATATTTTGAAGGTGGGACTGCTCTCACTAAGCCGCTTTATATGGAAAATCAACAGTACAGACAAAGCTTGCATTGGCAATGTGTATCAGTAAACAAATGATTTTGAGTGCTTTTTCAATATACTAGTTACCCACAGAGAGCATATAAGGCATGTACATAGTTTGATAAAGTTGCCTGTTTCCAACACTTCATATCATTCAAGCAAAAACTGCTCAGGCAGAGGCTTGTCGTCATTGTTTGAGTGATCAGCATGTTCTTGTTTGGAACTGTCAGTTTAGAATAGTACATTGTACCAGCAATTTGGAGAGCATTAAACATCAAAACAAATTTGTCTTGCAGCTTACGCACAGGGATTTCTGAATGTCTTCATTCTTTTCTTGATGTAGTTCAGGGTCTTGATGTTCGTAAGGACTGGCATCATCAGCTTGTTAGCAAGCGTCCCCAGTTCAGACTTCACCCTCGTCTATATCCTGATTCTTGTTTAGAGAGAGGTTTATGTACCCTTGAGAGGGAAGTGTGCTTTTGATTTTTATTTCTTTCACATGAAATGGAAACAATTTTCCCTTGAACTTTTGACCCTATTGGCACATGACAACATCTACAGCTACTGGAACCAAAGTTAGTGTGAAAGTGATGGCATTCCCTTATCTTTACCATTTTTACAGTCTCTCAGTTTTATGCAGATGGTATCTGTTCTTATATTTGAGATGTAAGAGAGGATGAAGGTAAGAAATAAGTAGAATGTAGAAAAAATGGAATTAAAAATAGATTTTAAAAGCAGAATATGCCAGTACTTGTACACTTGTATGAAATATCATAAATTAACTTCCCTAAGCAATCAATCATAACTAGAAGAAGAGAGACAGTACAGAGTTTCTTGATAATGTGCATGTAACTCACATGTACTTGGGTTGTCTGACTATTGTGAATGAACAACAGCAATTATAGACTTACAAGGTGCAGGAGTCTTGAAGGAGTATAAAGATTTGAGATTTGCAGCTGAGTAACAAACACATCCTTTTGTTTGCTCATTTTTTGTAATGGAAAGTTTTGTAATTTGAGGGCATTTCAACTTCTCTGTTGTCTATAAACTCTCAAATAATTATGTTGTGATAAATATTTTATCTACTATAAATAGATGCCACTGGACTGATGTGAGTTAATTGAATCTTGCTTGTTACAAAGTAAATGTTACTGGAAGTGCACGTTGTATAAATCTGTTCAGTGCAGAGTTGTCTTAGCTGATTTTAAATTAACTAGGATCTTGGCCAGTATTTCTGCTTTCGGGCTGTAATGGCTACATGGGCTCACAGATCCTAATTCAAGTAGCAGAGACAGCCTGAGGAAAGCTGGGGTTTTGTTCTCATTTGTGCTGTGATCTGTATTATCAGTTTCATATACTGTATTTTTCTCAAATCTTATTTTCTATTTCTATTGCTTTCTCTAGTTTAGTTTAAAAGTGTTTGGGACCATGTTTCTACAGTGTCTTGATTTGGGGTTAAGTGTTTCCACGTGCTACAGTAGTGCAATTAATGCTTAACCCCACGTGCATGTGTTTTATTTCTAAGGGTAGAAATGACTGGAGACAGATTCGTATTTCCTCATAATACTTCAAAAATATAGCTTACAAGGCATTTGTGTCGTGCAATCCACTTGAAAGATTAATGGGTTGGCTTTGTGAAGGGTATGGCCTCAGGATTTTCCTGCTTCTTGTGGTACACCATCATTTTTCAGTGCTAAGGGACATGGTTTAGTGGTTGCCTGACAGTGCTGGGTTAACAGTTGGGCTTGAACTTGGTCTCTTCCAACCAGAACAGTTCTGTGATGATTCTGTGCATGTGGCTATTTTGAAAAGTTGCTAGTCACTGGAGCATAGAAGATGCCTCTGAAAATATGAATGGTTATTATCTGAAGCAGCCAACCTGGTTTGGTTTTTTTTTTTAAGTAAACAGAAGTATAACAATAGAAGCTGATTTAAGACCTACTTTTTTTTCCGGGGATGCTCTGTTGCTGAAATAAATGAAAACCAACAAAACTAAAACCTCTCGTGAATTAAAAAGTAAGAAAATAATTTCATAGAAGGTATGACTGATGTGTTTATCTATATTGTACATTAGTGGACACTTTCCTACATTTATGACTGAGATACCTTTCAGGGCATAAATATATATATATGTATGTATGAGGGAATCGGAAGGCATCAAGAAAACTGAGTGGAAAGGGTAAGAAAATTGAATTGTGCATTGTAAAGCTTTGCTCATTGACAGACTTTGTCTGTTATTTATTAAAAGTTATCCCAGTTGACTATTTTCTCCCAGTTCTGGAAAATTGATTGGAATTCTGCAAAAACACTGATGTGTTTACTTAGCACTGATTTTAGTAGAGACTTGGGTGTTAAGACTATGCTTAACTGGTCAAATTACTTATTTCTTTATAATTTATGGGCATTTAAATTCAGATAAAATTCCTTTCTCATGGTAAGTTTAAAATAGTTTAACTTTTAATTCCTTTTTTTGGAAGCTTTTTGTTTTAAGTAAATGGATTGACACAACAGCAAGTTGACAATTCTCAAATATTTTCTTTTGGCAAGAATTTTTGATGCAGGCTGCATTGAGTCCTGTTGTAAATGAACTTTAGTAGAAAACCTCTTGGCTTCATTTTTCATGTAATACATGGTAACTTACACTAGTCACTCTTTTTTTTTTTTGTAATTGCAGCTTGATATTTGCCATTTTAAAATGTTTGTATCCTTTATAATACTTTGTTTTCTTTTTCCCTTTAGGCTACCAATGTCACCATCCCTCCAAGATGAGTAACAGCCATCCTCTTCGTCCTTACACAGCTGTGGGTGAGATTGACCACGTTCACATTCTGTCAGAGCATATTGGTGCTCTAATGAATGGGGAAGAATATAGTGATGTTACATTTATTGTAGAAAAAAAACGTTTTCCGGCACACAGAGTGATCCTCGCTGCTAGGTGCCATTATTTCAGGTGAAGTATAGCTTTTTGTCAGGCTCACAGGAAATTTTCATGCAGATGAGATAAACATTGTTTCTCTATGAACTTTTCAGGGTGTAATCATCTGTCCATTGAGTGTGACCTTTTCTGTGTGAATGCTTCTCAGCACATCAAATCATTGTGTCCAAATATAAAAAAAAATAAATACCATGTCATGATGTTATTCTTTTGACCTTCATTAAATTGGATTTTGAAGGTAGTTTCACAAATTCAAGAGAAAGATTACTTCAGAACAGAAAAGTTATGCTGTAGAATTGTTTAGATTTCTCAGAGTATATGGATGGTGTGCTCCTATGGAATATGCTTAGTTAGGAAGTTTAATTTTGATGTGTTGGTATTGATTATTTAAAGAGATCTGGCTGATACAGGTTAGAATATATATTTTAAAACTGGGAATAATACTAATCCAGCTTTTTTTAAGAGCTGGGCATTTTTCACTCCAAATGTAATTAATAGAACTTCCTGATCATAATCTTTCAGTTACTTTTGTTAGAGGTATAAGCTAATAACTAAAGTGTGAATGCAAATTATGTTCAAACTGACTATTGTATTTTAAAAAATAATTGGGAATGCTTTGAAATCCTGAATCTTGAGAGAAATCATCAGTTGCCATGTGCTATGTTTAGAGTAAGGAATAGAGAGGATTAAGAATCCCAAGATTTTCTGATCTCCACCACTATTATAGTGGTGAATGATCTCTTTCACTTGTTTTCTGAAAATAATGCCTTTTTTTCTTTCTTTCTTTCTCATTGGTAACACTATATTTAAAAAAAAAAGGTACAAGAATCGTATCTCAATCTCTGCTTTGCAAGCTGTTTTTCAAAGCAGAAATGGAGCAATTGTTGTGCAGGACAAAAACATGATGCATTAGAATATTATTCTTGTGCAGCTGCTTTCAGAGCAGAGCTGCACTTTAAATGCCAAGGATTAGGTTTTTTTCTTTTGTAGTTTCTTAAACCATATGCCCTTTGCATTCTCCTTGCTGTAATTAGTCATTTATTCCTTTCTTTTTCTACTTTTTGCCTAGATTTTATCAGGATATGAATTTCTCAAATTTTATCTTCCTTATAGAGCATTATTGTATGGTGGAATGAGAGAATCTCAGCCTGAAGCAGAAATTCCCCTTCAGGACACCACTGCAGAAGCATTTACCATGCTGTTGAAATATATTTACACTGGTCGTGCTACACTACGAGATGAGAAAGAGGAGGTTCTCCTGGACTTCCTAAGCCTAGCACATAAATACGGGTTCCCAGAACTGGAGGATTCCACGTCTGAGTATCTTTGCACAATACTTAATATTCAGAATGTCTGTATGACATTTGATGTTGCCAGTCTTTATTCCCTTCCCAAATTAACTTGTATGTGCTGTATGTTCATGGATAGAAATGCCCAAGAGGTGCTCTCCAGTGAAGGCTTCCTCTCGCTTTCTAAGGTACTTCTTTTGTTTGCATTTTTTTCCCCCAGGAATGGTAATTTCAATTTGTATACAACTTCGTGATAAAATATTAATGGGGACATAAAAGACAAGTTTATATGTTATTTAACAGGTATCATTTTATACTAATGCAACTGACAGTAGCAAATGTCCAATCCAAGCTGAACTGAAAATCCTCGTGATCTGTTCTGAATATGCTAGGTATTTAACAAGTCAGTTTAGCTAAATATAGTAAATCTGATGGAGTATTCTCCATCAGAGAAAAGGTGGTAGCAGGAATTTTAATCTTAATTTGTCTTTTTTTTTTGAAATAATATAATTAGGCTTATCACTGCTGCCCAGGGGATATGAAGTATCAGAAGTAGAAGATACTCCGTTCTATTAATTTCTTGATATAGGCTGCCTCAGTGATGGGTGATTTTCTACTGTGTAAGCTAAAGCTTTATGTAGGTTACTGTGATTTATATTGCTGATTGTCATCATGTTTGAAAATTGCATAATATGGTGTTGCAGGGTGGTTTGGATTTTTCGTGCGTTGGTTTTGTTGATTCTCTTAGATGAATAAATATTTGTGCCTGAGTCAAGCTGTTCTATGGCTTTGAAATTTTGCACTTACTCTGGAGTGGCCTTTGAGCTGGGCATAACAGTGATAGAGTGCTTTCAAGTGGTGTTCACATGAAGCAGGAGAGCATCTTGAATGAATGATGGCTGAGTTTGTGTTGTTTGGGTTTAAGTGTTTTAGTGGGAAAGCTGTGATGGGTCTATTCCTTGAAATAAATATGCTCTGCTTGGCTAGCTTACTAGTTGTGTAGGAAAAAAAATACTTTTTTTTTCTCTCTACTGTACTGTGTCATTCACAGCTTGCTAAATCTGAGCTCTGAGAGCATATTATCAGTATAGAAGTTAGCAAATGTCATCCATCAGTAAGTGCATAGCTTACGGCATCTTTGGCGTAACTGTCCTGATATATATGAGAGATTTATCCTTTTTGTAGGCAAACGTGTAAATATTCTGCTTGCTAAGTGAAAACCAAAAAGCTGTTGAATTCTTTTTGTTCTCATTCTGCAGTTAGTGGGTTTCCTCTGTAAGAGGCACTGAAGTTTTTACCTGTTGATTCTAAGTTTGTACCAAAAGAGAGAAAGAGAAGAGTGGGGAGGAATCCCAAGTAGTTAGAAATGGTTTAAAAAGGCAATTCCAAGCCACACTTTTTCTCATCAGTGTTCTTATACTAGCCTAAGGTATATTCCTTAAAGGAATGCTTTGAACTATACTACCAAATCCCCAGATCACTTCTTATATTGCAAAGTAAATTTGTAGTAGTAACTGGAATTGAATTAAATTGATTAGGTTAGTTCTCCACACTTCTGACTTACCTTTCCTAGGGGGTTTGTAATATTGTTATTTACATGACAGATTCTGTAACTCTTGCATAAATAACTAAAACACACTACAGTTTCAGGTAGTCACTCCTTTGGAGATTATTTTTAATAACTACAAGTTAAAATACCCATTAATTTTTTGCCTTAATTTCCTTTAAAAAAAATATACATCTGGTTATTTGGGTTTTTTTGTTTGTTCTTCTTTTCCAGGCTGCTCTTCTAAATATTGTACTGAGGGATTCGTTTGCAGCTCCGGAGAAGGACATTTTCCAAGCTTTGATGAATTGGTGTAAACATAACCCCAAGGAAAACCATGCTGAAATCATGCAAGCAGTACGTTTGCCACTAATGAGTCTAACAGAACTACTAAATGTTGTAAGACCTTCTGGATTATTGTCGCCTGATGCCATCCTAGATGCCATTAAAATTCGTTCGGAGAGTCGGGACATGGACCTCAACTACAGGGGCATGTTAAGTAAGCATCAGGTTTTTTGTTTGGTTGGTTTTTTCTCATTTAGTGACTGTAGGTGTCTGGAGGAGATAGTTAATCTGTGTTTTGAGTTCCTATCTGTTGTTACATGTTTTAAAAGGCTTACATAATGAAATAGTTATGTACTGTTGTTTCTGTTTCTCAAGTAGTATTCGTCTATGTATTTTTTTGCTTTATATCTCAGATATTTTTCAAACATGAATGTTGTAATAAGTGTATACTCCTAGAGGAAGTGTTATTTTAATAGAAAACCTTTTGTAAATATGTTAAAAATGCACTAGCTGTGGGATACAGTTTTATCTTGATTGACTTATTTTCTACTTCATGAAGATTTTAATCTTTTCTCCACTACTTCTGATTTTTATCTTACTCGTAACATACTTGTCCAAATACTATAAACAAGTCTTTCAAATTTGTATTAATGGAAGCCTAAAAAGTGAGAAGTCTTTTTTTTGACTTTTGTCTGTGCTCTCTGTTAATTCAATAAGAATATGTAACAGTGAGCTTTAGAAAGATATTGTTAGTTTGCTATCTTGTGTGTGATTTAGAGAGAGTTATTTGCCCCACAGCAAAGACTGAGGTTGAAAATTCTTTTAGATCCTGCACCACAGCCTGTCAGTCATACAGGATGAACCCTGAGAATAACTGCTTTCTCAGAGCTGCATCTCCCCTTTGTTCTCTCTTAGAAGTTACAGATATTAATATTTAAACATGAGTTTAATATTAGGATATTGTAAAAGACTTGTTATGCAAGGCATTCTGTTGAAAATGCATTAGATAAATTTCAACAGTTTAAATGGTGGTTTCTGACTTTTTCCTGCATATTTGTCTCAGCTTTTTAGAGAATTTAATTTCTCTGTTGTTTTAGTATTAGATCAGGCTCTTGGGACTTTTCCTGTTTGTGGAAACATTAATGACCACTTGCAATAGTACTGCTACATAAAAATAAACAACAGTACAGTTCAGATTTTACCACTTCAAATTCTGTTCTTCATATGTCAAATTTAACATCCTGTTAAAATTCATACTTCTGTTGCCAACCCACCTGAAGAGTTCAGAGGCAGCTTTTTGTCATTTAGCTTTCAGATCATATTTTCTAGGTTCTCTGTTCAAGGAAGACTGTTTAAAGCGTCTTAATTTTAACAGGGTGATTCATCAATGTGTTGTTTTTTAGTTGGAGTTAGGGATCATTATCCTCAGTTATGTTGATGGAAGTTCTGTGCCTAAGATGGAACAGGTTTATTACTGTGAAATGGTGGCATAAAAAACTTGCTTTACTATTTTGGTTCAAAGCCCAAGTAGCCCAAAGTTTCCATTTCACTTAAGTTCACTGAGCTTTGCAGAGTACTGGAAGCTTGTGTAGCTACCAAAACAGCTTGTATGGCTAGACCATTATATATGCCACTGCAAATTCATGATGCATCCATATCTTGAATATTTCATGTGATTTTTAGTTTCCTTCCACTCATATGGGGTCTGTAATATTGTTATTTACATGACAGATTCTGTAACTCTTGCATAAGTAACTAAAACACGCTACCATTTCAGGTAGTCACTCCTTTGGAGATTATTTTTAGTAACTACAAGTTAAAATGCCCATTAATTTTTTGCCTTATTTTAATTTCCTTTAAAAAAAAAATCTGGATATTTGGGGTTTTTGTTTGTTTGTTCTTATTTTCCAGGCTGCTCTTCTAAGTATTGTACTGAGGGGCTCGTTTGCAGCCCCAGTTGAAATTAGAACAAAAAAAATGAGAAAGGGCAAAAAAACTACTAGAGATATGGTGAGAGGTTGATCACAAGGAGAAACTAAATGGACTAAAACTTTAAAACCAGGAGGAAAGTGATGACTGAATGAGAAAGGTGCAATGAAATTCTGTGAGATCATGAAAGGGACTGAGAATATAGATAGTACATATTAGTAAATTATCACTACTTAATCTTTGTTCTGACCTAATACAGTTGATTTTCATAATATCTAATTTGCAGTAGAAGTGTAAAAAACGAAATAATTATTTCCTTTTCTTCTTAGTACCAGGGGAAAATATTGCAACAATGAAGTATGGAGCCCAGGTTGTAAAAGGAGAGCTGAAGTCTGCTTTGTTAGATGGGGATACTCAGAACTATGACTTGGATCACGGCTTCTCTCGGCACCCTATCGACGATGACTGCCGTTCGGGAATTGAAATTAAACTAGGCCAGCCATCGATAATCAACCACATACGAATACTCCTGTGGGACAGAGATAGTCGGTAGGATAATATAACCATGTGGAATATTCATGATATATTTTATTAAAACAGCATGATACAATGGTGGAGACGACAATGACAAGGGTTATTTGAAAACATAATATTTCAGTCTATTTTCTCTGTCTTCCTTAGTTTGTACTACTAATGAAAGTTTATGTCACGTAAATTGTTTTAATTGCTTTGTATTTGCCACTTTTCAAGTGCTTGTGTTTTAGTTTGAAAACAATATTCTAGTGCTTTTGCAGAAACCTTAATTTTTATATATTTACATTCCAAACACCGAAGAAATGTTCATTCTGGTTTTTTTCGATATATCAAGATTGTTACGGAATAACACATTCTGACAATAATTCAGAGATAGTAAAATTGTACCTAGTATGTGAATTACCAGCTGACTACAGCCGTTACTAGAAACCACTTCATGACTTCTGTGATGGAATGCTTCAGCCAATTTATGCTCAGTGGCTTTAGATTATTGCAACATGTATGAAAGATCAAATTATGCATATTTGAACAACTGAGTGACTGCTTAAGTTGGACAATTGCAAGGTTCTTTTTATCTGACAAATTGAATATATTAATTTTATAACTTGCCGTGACAAAGATTTTTTATAATGTAATAGACAGATCATGGAGGTATTCATAAGCAATTTTCTATTTAAAAAAAATAGGATAAACTACTTATACTTTTAACACTTCATTACCTTTCTGCTAAAGGATTAATTTTATATTACTTCCAGACTAACAGTTTAGAATTGCAAAACAGTTGAATTTTTTCTTAACTAACCATTATTTTAGAACAGGGTATGCTAATGTTTTATTGATTTTTATTTTTATTTATTGTAATTTTAAAAGAAATGGTATTTACAGTTAATAATCATTCATAACAAAGTGCATGTATTTTTAGCTATTTAATTGTTTCAAGTAAGTTCTCCTGATCCAGTTCATCTGAAATTTATGCTTCTCATCTTTTTGGAAGGATTGAAAGGTAAAACTTTGAAGGTACAGGAAACTACTTGATACAGTATTATACTACTTGTTCCAGAAGATCAATCAAATTTATAAACCAATTATCAACTGATTTTATAAAACTTGAAAAAGTATTAGAGGTGTATGAATAATGAGGAGTTTTTAGGATGTTTTAGAGAGGTAAAATGTCTCTCATCTGCAAGACATAAATTGACAGCTGCTGAAACTCATAGAAAACCCCTTCTCCTTGGGACAACTTATCAAAAACATCTCCTGCTGCTTGGTATCCTTTACTCTTCCTCTGAAATCTGTAGACTAAACCATTGTTTTTCACAGAATGTCAGACAAGCTGGACCTCTGTTTTTTTGTCTCAGTTAAATACTGCCGACACAGTGGTATAGGATCTAGTTGCTGTGTCATCCTGAATTTTTTTATTTTTTGATTTTCTTCCTGTGGAAAGTTTGCTATTGAACTTTCTTTTGCTTCTTATTGTCTATAGTACCTGAATTGTCAGGGTTTTTCCCCCCAGTAGCCCAAATGAGATAAGGGGAAAGGGAAGCATTTTAGAGTACTTCGTGCAGTTGTGGGCTTCTCAGTGTAAGGTAGAGACACACTGGAGAGAATTCAGCAGGATGCCAAGATGATGAGGCCTTGAACATATATATATATAAGGATATGCTGAAAGAAGTTGTTCTGTCAGGAGGAGAGGGCTTTGAGGGAGGATCTTACTGTTGTCATTGCTTCCTTCATGGAAGAATATAGAAAATACAGGGCCAGACTCCTCTTAGCTGTGTGCAAGAGGGTAAAGGACAATAGACATAAAAAACCAGATAAAGTCCCATTAAATATTAGAAAAAGAATTCACAATGTGGTAATTGAATTGGGAAGAGATTGCCCACAGAGGTTATAGATATCAGCCCTTGGAAGTAGGTGGAACTTTACCAGCCAAGACCATAAAGAACTTGCTGTAAGACTGTCCTTTCTTTTTCTAGAGATCCTTTGCAACCTATTTATTCTCTTAATCTAAGAGATGTTTTAGTAATGGTACATGCTATGGTGGCTTCTTGTTGAACATCTTTCTAGACTACTCATTAATTTTAACTGTCTCTGTGAAGCTCTGGTCTATAAGATATGGCTATGTCATAGAATCATTAAGGTTGGAAAAGACCTCTAAGATCATCAAGTCCAACCATCTACCCAACGTTATCATGACCACTAAACCATGTCCTGCGGTGCTACGTCTACGTGTTTTTGAACATCTCCAGGGATAGTGACTTCACCACCTCCCTGGGCAGCCTGTTCCAATGTCTCACCACTCTTTCAGTATAGACATTTTTTCCTAATATCCAATCTAAACCTCCCCTCGTGCAACTTAAGCCCATTTCCTCTCATATGTGTGTATATATATACACGGATAATTTGCATTCTCAACAGAACCAAATCCAAACTCATGAGTGTGTTTTGCATCTCTAGTGTGGAGGTATTAGTAACAGATGAATCTTAGATATAAAAGTGCTAAGGAGACTAGCTCTCAAAATTACCTCTGCAAAAATAGATGCTATCTTTAAAAAAAACAAAAGGCATAGTGTTGTGTATGATAATGGAACAGTATTTTTGAGATAATTTTTCTTCGCTTGGTACCTTCAGAAACAAACAAAAAAAGGATAGAGCTACAAATTTACATTGGTCTAAATGTGAGAATCCCTAAATTCTCCATATATAAGCTGATTATGCAATTGCCATCATAAAGACTCTGCATTACCGTTCTGAGTGCATAAACTGGTATTAAGAGTGTTATCTAACATTTTAAGAATTGTTAAACAATACCACTGTATACATCTACCTCTCTTAAGTCCTCAGGAAAAAAAAAAGGAAATGTTAATAAAGGTGTTAATGTTCAACACAAACCATTTTTTTTAAACTCTGGAAGAGCAGCTCTTCCTCTAGAAATTAGTGTGAGAGGAGGGTAAGTGCTAACATGGTGCTGTTGAAATGCCAGTGAATATTGCAGACTATTACATTAGAAGAAAGAAAATATTCTGAGAGATATATTTCATGATTTGCTGATCTACAGCTAGAGTTTCTGCTTCATTCTAGTGTCACTGTTGTAGGTATAATATGGAAATAGCTGTGGCTTTTAAGTTTTAGTTTTAAGTCTCTTAACAGCAAACTATAAGCTAAACATAATTGATAAGCAAGAGGAAGACAGAGATCCGTTTGGTGACTTTTTTATTTTTGATGAGATAATTTTGGGGTGACTAGTTGATAGGCTTAACAATGTCTCATAAGCAAAGGGTCAGAAGTGAAGAACATCTGTGAGAAAATGATCATAAAGTAAATCTGTTTCTTTCAAGTGGAGGGTTTGAATTTGCATTTTTCATCTAAATGTTTTTTTGTTTGTTTTTGGTGGGGTTTTTTTGTTTTGTTTTTTACTGACATGGCAATAAAAATAATAACTGTATCACTGGTGGTTTAGATTTATTCCACGCAGAAAGAGTAAAATGTTTATTTTTATGATGGAGTTGGAAGTCTCCATTGTGTTTTTTGTCATCTAATTATCACAGATTGTCAGTGCTAGGATGTTTTAGGCCATTCTGAAAACATGTCTTAACATAACTGCATGTGAATTTCTTTTCAAAGCTAGTTTGAAAATAGAGATCTCTTTTAGGTAACTTAGCTAGAGGTCTGTGGGTAGGAACAAATAGTCTTCTTTTCTGCACAACTGAAAATTGAGTAGAAAGTGTAAAATTCAGTACCTAAAATGTGGCTGCACGTATTCTCACCAATGTTTTTTGTCAATCCACAGGTCTTATTCCTACTACATCGAGGTGTCCATGGATGAGTTAGACTGGATTCGGGTTATCGATCACTCTAAATACCTCTGTCGGTCCTGGCAGAACCTGTATTTTCCTGCCCGTGTCTGCAGGTTAGTTTCATCGATATAATGTTGCATGGCTATCATTAAATAACGTAGACACCAGAATAACTTGCTGGATTTTGTTACTGCATTATGTATTTCTGATAACGTACAATATACACAACTTTTATCAGCTATCTTTAACCAAAAAAAAAAAAATGTTCTATCTTGGTGGATGCTTTTTCAACATAAATAGGTGATAAGTTGCTAGCATCCTGTTTTGAAAACTCTGGTGCTTCCATCTTTACCTATGTATCTCTTTCCTTGACTGCGAAAATGTTTAAAATGTGTTTATATACTTGCTATAGAACCTGGAAATGTATTTTTATATATGTTACATATTTATGCTGTGTTTTGAGAGCATCGTTGTTGTGTTTTGGTGAAGGCTCTTTGTAGCCTTGCATGGAAAGTATAGAGAGGAAGGAGTGGAGAATGCTATTTCAGAGTTTTAGATGGTATCTTCCTCCTTTTTTGGCACAAAAGGACTTCTCGTACATTCTATGGCTCCAAAGATCTCTTAATCCTCTGGAAGTGACTTGCTCTCTACTGGAGGAACAGACTATCAGGACAGAGTTCATTTCATGTGGTGCTTTTGTATGCATAATTATGTATTTGCTACTTAAATGCATGCACAAGCACTCCTGGAAACCTCCCCCTTGTAGTTTTATTTTAGTATATATTTGAATTATACCGTCGTCCAGGTAACTACAGCACAGATTTTCTTATCACATAGTCCTCATGCCTCTAATTTTTCCTCTTTTGCTCCATGATCCCCAGTAAACCTGTTATTTTCTATAAATCTCTGTTCCTCATTATCATATCCACAAAGTGGTAGGGCATTCCCTGGAGGTGCAGGTGAAGAGCAAGTGAAAGAGCTAAAGAGAAAGTCATGTAGCAGCATAAGTTTATGAGTACTTATTGTATCTATTGTACTGTAAAAAGAAGCAGTAACCCTAAGGCAATATGAGTTGTGAATCACAGTGATAATTCAGGG
Source organism: Actenoides lindsayi (assembly GCA_025331215.1). NCBI lineage: Eukaryota > Metazoa > Chordata > Aves > Coraciiformes > Alcedinidae > Actenoides > Actenoides lindsayi. The sequence continues at coordinate 127,481 of WTSP01012348.1, read as the reverse complement.
TAGTTAAGATAAGGCTGTTTTCTAATCTCTCTTCACATCAGTGAATTGAAGCCTACATTATAGTAAGAGTTTACTTGCTAGTCAAAAGTATAAGTACTGTACCTATAATTTAGTGTTCTTTTATGTATTTTTTCCTGTAAATAAGAAGAAAAGGCTATTTTAAATGTAATTAGAGACTGAAAATGGCTAACAAATTTTTGAGCAGTTCTTTTAGACCTTTGTACTTTAATATATAGATAGTTAGGTCTAACTTGAATATTGGCTCTGCTTTGATCAGGGCTTTGGACCAGATGACCTCCAAAAGAGAGGCTTGGGGGAGGCTATGTAAACATACATATTAGTATTTGGGGCTTATTTATCTGGCTTTTAATTAATATTTTGTTTAGAAAGAAGTAAACAAGTAATACTAAACATTTTTTCCTCAGAGAGATAATCTTGTTTGTGAGCACAAATTGAAAATATGAGCTAATATGAGATTGTCTGAATGTATTCTTCTAAGTAATATTATGTTTTTACAGGTAAGTTATGCATGCTTATCAAAGGACAGATATATTTTAAGTGTTTAATATGCTATGGCTAGAAACTGTTATCAGATTATCAACAGATAATATAAACAACCACATTCATTTCAATTGAAGACATAAAATGCCTACCACATTTTTAAAGGAAGACTATAATGCAACTCAGGAAATCACTCGCATTTGGACATTTACATCCAAAACTAGTTATGTTTTCATATTGTGCTCAACACTGCTTCCTGTTGTATACTCTTAAGTCAGTGTGACAAGTCCCAGTGCCAAAATTTTCCTGCTTGTGGGCAACCAGTACAGAGGGGTGCATTGCAGGCATCACACTTTTTTCTGTTTCGCTATTGGTTTTAACATGTAATCCCTTTCTGTCTCAGTAATGCAGATAATGATCTCTTTGCCAGCAACTACTTAGGAAACCATGCGGTGATATTTGTAAAGGTTTGCATGCATTTCCAGCAGAAAGTGATGGGCTAAGTATCTTTCACAGTGCAGTTTCTTGCCAGTATAGGTCTGAGATAGGTGGTGGTTTGGTTTTTTTATTTTGAAAAAGTTTATTTTAGCTCAAAGTGCTTTATGGCATCACTGTATAGGATGACAGTTTGAGGAGCAGCAAAGAATTGGAGACTGGGGTTATTGACTGTGGGTTTTTTATTTACACTTTTTCAAAGCAGGGGAGTAGAATGTGTCAGATTCTGTACATGTTGTTGAAGGCCAGGCTGTGTGTTATAGACTAGAGCAATTGTTCAAACATAGATTATAAAGAGAATATGAGTGCTGTAATGTTAGACAAGGTTAGTTGCCTTCTTATTTCTTTTTACATAAGAACTAGTAATGCAAGGTGAGAGCTGTCAAGGGCTGAGTTCTAAAAAGCTGTTCAAACATTTCCACAAGCATAAAAATTGATGGACTGTATCTTCTCTTTGCATGTATGCAGATTGTTTTGTTTTGTTTGGTTTTTTGAATACCTTTCACTTTTAAGTAAAATTATCCTTTTTCAAATCCACAATCAATGTCTCCTTCACACTGACTGGAGGAAAAAAAAAAGGAACCTTCTGGCAGTTAGTTCTTAAAAAAGTAATTTAAATCACAACGAATTAAGACCAGTTTGATCTCCTTAACAAATAATTTATTGTATTATGTGTGTCATAGTCTCTATCATGATGTAGAGCATTGTGGAATATTCACAACGGTGTTAGAGTTAGGGCCCTTACTGTGCTTCCCATGAAAAGTAATCTGCACTTGGCAAAGCTTGTACTAAGCCATCCAAACTGATTAGGCAGAATCAAGTAAATTACCTAACATGTGATAAGATTATTTAGACTCTTCTCCTTCCCGTTAGTTGTATGTTTCAGTCTGTTTTGATAGGTTCAGAATAAATTTTGCCAGCCATAATTTTCATCTAGATTAATGGATGTAAAATGGAAGGGCAGTGACCAAAGACTGTGAAGTTCTGTAATAAAAAGGAGGTGAGAAGATTGTTTATGCTTTTTTACACAGAGAAGATTTTTTTGGATTTGTAGGATGTAATCCTGTAGATACACAAGATAATTTCTACAAGGAAGATCATTTCTTAGGCGTCAAAGCTTAGTTTGACAGGTGAGAGGGTGTTCCTGTATTTTAAGGGTTTGTTTTTTTTTTTAACAGAAAATGCTAGGTATAATACCTGGGCCTTTTTTTTTTAAATATAATTGTATTTCAGACTTTTAAGTTTTGTTTTAAATGCTTTTAGAAGACATTATTCCACAGCATTTAAAAATTGAACAACCATATACTGTGCAGAAAAAGCAAATAAGAAAGTAGGACTGCAGGGTAATTTTTCTTTCTTAATATGGTACTGTGGATTTGGGGTTTTTTGTGTGTTCTGGTTTTGTTTTGTTTTCCTTAGAATTTCTTGTGGTCCTAGTTTCATTATTTGCACTTGAATAGTAATTTTCATGTAGAGCTAAAGACTTTGTTTAGAGGGAAAATGTGAAACAAGATAGTCATCTAAGCAGCTTCCTGTCGAAGTTAAGAACTAGGGTCAGGTTCATAGTTCTTCTAGCTTCCTTTTTTAATAGGCAATGTAGAAGAGAATGTTGGTGTCTTTGTTTACCTTATATCATTTGATACTGATTATTGAGGTGAATATTTGTTCTATTTCCAGGTATTTTTAATACATACATGTTAATTAAGCTGTTAATCCTATCATTAACCTGAAGCAATGAATACCTCCTTCTTGATTATATTAAAAAGTTAACTCTTTTTTATATAGCACTTATTCAGTCTGTAGTCCTGGCAATGTTCGACTGTATTGTGTTCTAAGAAATTTGTGATAAAAATCATAAAACTGCTGTTTGTAGTGTATTTTTCATAACTCATTTAGACATCAGTTTGAATATGAGTAAGCAGCAGTAGTTAATTTTTTTAAGAGGGCAGATTTTTCAAGTTGAGATAGCAGTTAGAGTGGTAATTCTAGGCCATGGCTCTTTTTAATTTTTTTATTTTTGAACAAAAAGGTGCAAATAGAGTAAGTGACTGTTAATACCTCTAAACATATTTGAATAGGCAATGCTGTTTTCTGGTTTCTCCTCACCTTTTTAATCCTTTCATTTTTGTTTCACAGCTTCAGGTTTTTTTACGTTGACTTAGACTGTAAATTTTGAAGCAGTTCATTAAAGCAACTGAAAGAAAACAAAGAATTTTATAGAGGTCTCAAAATAAGTCAAATGTAGCCACGAGGTGTCACTATAATAAAAGTTTAAAAATTAATTTCTTTCTGTTTAAACTCCTTTAGTGAAACTGCTTTTCCTACTGTATGTTGTGCCTGTGTACTCAGCTTCACAGATCTACAGAATTGTTCTGGTTTGCTGGTTTTGCTATAGACAGAGCAAGTACCAAGATAGTACATTAAATCAGGAGGAAACTCTCAATTAATTTTCCATTTTTTATCTGATATTGGATGATATGGAGTTTTGATTGGGGGAATATTTGCCTAACCAGACTAATTCATAGTATGAAATGTAATGCTGTTTTTGTCAGTAATTACCAGAATTTGGTATTACAAAATTCAAAATTCAAAAAAGATAATGAAAGGGGAAAGGGGTCAATTTTTACCTGCTTTTGCTGTTATTTTGTTGTCTTATCTCTTTGAGGTACTATAATGTGACTAATCAAAGGGAAATATTAATTATTAATGCATACTATTTTAGCATGTTTCTATTAAAAAACTGATAGATGCATGTGGAATAATGTGTAAATATGGGAAATTATTTAGGCATATTCCTTTTCCTGTTTTTTAATTAGTTTTAAATAGTAATAAAAAAAATTGATGTTTTCTAATACTAGTAGGTTGAGTTAGTAGTAGTGTAATATATCTAAGGGCTCCATATTTCACTTAAAGTACTTGGCTGCTATAGAAAAAGTGTATTGTAGACTTATTTTTACTTTAGAATGTGTACTTATGTATTAAATGTATTTATCAGTGCAACGAGAATTTCTTACCTTTCCTTTTATTAAGCATTAATGATACTGGGTGAGATTTTTTGCTCAGTGCTTCAACAATTTTTGCTACTAATGGTTACACCGTTTGTAATCCTCTGCCTGGGTATAGACAAAGTAAATTGCAAAACCTGTCTCCTGAGCATTGAAAAAGTCAAAAAGTAAAAGGAGTAGATGTTTTGGTACTAATGCAGTTCTAAACTAAGGAATGTTGGTAGTTGTACACATGTGAAGAAATGTGATTTTTCAATTATAGGCTAGATGAGATCTTTTTTTTTTTTTCTTTTTTTTTAACTCTGTTTCTGGTCAGGCAGCCTCGGATACCTGTGCTTTATCTTGGTGATGGTGCAGTCATTTTAGTTTCTTTCCACTTGGGAGAGTCACTAACTGAAATCAGCTACTGATTAAGCAGCAATGTCTCGCTTTCAACTTTACCAGTAGGTCTTTGACACCCTTGTCTGTAGTAGACACTAATTTTGCAGTTTTCCTGTGCTTGCTGGAAATTTAATGGATGTTAACTTGCCAAAAGGCATTCCAAATGTGGTTCAACTTAAGGAGATGTTGAAACAAGCAAGGAGTTAACCCTTGAGGAAAACTCAGTTGAACTGTCCCAGGTGCTTGAAATAAACTCACTGCTTCTCACTGCTGGAGAAAAAAGCAGTGTCTGCAGATCTAATTTAGCAGTGGCTTTTTTTAAACAAGTCATTTTACATCCTTTCCCCTCCCCCAGCAGAGAAAGGTGGTGTTCAGAAAAAGCACACAAACATCCAAAATAAGCTTTTGAGTGTTGTTTTAACTTAAAGTGCAATCCTACTGTATCACTGACCTAACTAGAAAGTATGGGCTAACAGTTCTGGTGAGGCCTTCAGTCTCAAAGGCAATTGAACAATTTTTATCACTAAGTCATTAATATCCTTATAAAAGGACTTCTTGCAAATGGAATGATTAAGCTTGGTCTACCAAACCCATCTTTACCTTAGATACCTCACTTGAGAAATACAAATGGTTGCATAGGCAACATCTTGATTAGTTATTTTATTTGTAGTGCACTTTGGAAAGTGTTGACTGTTGTGTAAACATTTTATTTCTAACTGTACTGATATGCTGATGTTTCAGAGTTCAGGGAACAAAATCTAAACTTGCTAGACAATACAAATTAGCTTTTCTTCATTTCTGGATAACAGAAATCTTAAAATGTCTTCTTAATGCTAAAACTGTACGTAATAGCAGTGATAATGTAATGTCCAGAGATAAGTAAAAATTATCTTGGTTTGTATTACAGAAACATTATTAAAAGAAAGCAATTTTGAAATGTCATTCCAGACCTTGGAGGGTTTTCACCGATGTTATTGTTACAAGTCAATTTTCAATGCAGACATCCAGTTTGCTTTTTAGTGTTTTTTGGGGGGGACAGGGAGAAGAGTTAATCACTGTTTCTGCTCAAAGGTGAACATATTGAGGAATCTTTATTGGCATGTTTCTAATACTGTGCTTTTTAACTTTGTAAAATACAAGGAAATTATTTCCTGAACTCTCCATTTTTGTGGCTAGATGCTGCTTGATTATCTTTCTGTATATCAGTATTTAAACATTTTTCAGTATGTGCTCAATCTGGCATTTTTTTCTTTTCCTAGGATAAGGTGATGGTCTCAGATTTTTCAAACAATGTATATCATACACACAGGATCCAGAAAGCTATTGTCTTGTCTAGGAAAAAATGTTTACTGATGTAAGAGATTCCTTTCTTCATTTTAGGTTATGTATCTTTTTGATCTTGAGCTTATGCTTCTAATTTCAGCTCCAAATGTGGTCCTAGTGATATAGAAGGTCTTCTACAGGCATAATCAATAACATTTTTCGTCAAGAACTTTATCAAGGCAGCTTTTTTCTTCTCAAATTCCTTCTCTGTCTCTACCATAGCAATTTCAGTTACTCTAACTTGAAGAGCCCAACTCAGCTTTGATGAAAAGCAAAAAAGCTAGTGTGCATTTAAGCTGTTGATGACAACCTGCCAGACATATCATACTCTGAAAATGATTATTTGTCTGAAAAATTGTGTGTAGGTGGGTCAGTATGGCTTGTAGGTATTTCTAATACCTGAGAAATGTGAGAGAGAGCCTGCCAAGGCAGTTTTTTGGATATGAATTATAAAAAAATATAATATACTCTTTTCTTAGTTCTTCATTTGTAGTTTAGAAGAAATGTTTAACTTTTTCAGAGATCTGCATTACTTATTTCTCATGTTTCACATAATAATAAGCAGGGAGTTTTGTAGTTTTGTTAGAATTTCTTTATATTCTGAATTTTGATGTATTCATTGTGTGCTGCTTAAAATGTAAAAGGTTTCTAGGTCTGTTTTCAAGCTGTTTCACCTCATAAAAGAGATCTGACATAGGTGAAAATTATCAGTAATTATTCAGCTTGGCAGTGATATATAAAGATACACCTAACCACTAAATTATCAAATTGTTCATAACAATTCTACAGCAAGTTGTATTTAAAAGTTAATGTTGCATAAAACAAATCTGTGTTTAAAAGACATCTTCAACACACTTTGTTTTTAAATCCTCTTCTGTGATGTCTGTTAACGCTCCAAGAGCTAGAATTAACTGTGAGAACTTGCCATATATATTTACGGAGGCAGGCTGTTACAAAAGGAAATCTTGTTTTGCCAGATTTGTGAAATTATGGTTTTAGTTTGTTGATCACTGATGACCATCTGTTGAAGTTGTTTGATGCCACTGTATAAAGCATTTCTTTTTCCCCATTTCTCAGCAGATAATGGGCATGGTTTATTGATGTGTATCTGAAACACACTTGCAAATACACATTATGAATATTCAAGCTGTGTATGTAAAACCAAGTAATACACTTATGAGCATTCACTTTTCAATGCCTTTGTTTATAAAGCCATCTGTTAACCAGTGCTAGGTCAGTTTCAGTTATGGAATAATTTTGATGACTTAAAAAATTTTATAATAAAGCACATTTGTCCATGGTTAAACTTGATCCTCTGTTCACAAACCTGAAGTTTATGAGTGGGAAAGCCATAAAGTAAACTGCTTTATTCAATGTCCTTTTTCTCGTGAAAAGAAACTTGTAGAACTGGCATTGAATTTAAGCTTATTGAGCTTGGGCTGTAGTTGTTCTTTCTCACTAAAGTTTCTGTTGGGAGGATTAGGCTGATGGTTGCATTTGCTGCAACTTTTAAATAGTTTTCTGTTTCATGAAAGGAATATTCACCCTCTAACATGAAAGACGATGGGACACAAACAGTTGAAGATGAAAAATCAAGCTGAAAAGACCAATAAACAAAAATGAACAAATTACATGCTATAAAGAGTCAAATTTATAGCAAATAAGATATGTGAAAGCATGCATAAGCATATTCAACTGACAAAAATGAGTGAGTGAAGGAAAGAAAGCAGTGAAAGAGAAAAATCACAGAGAAAATACAACATTTGGGAAAAAAAATCACTGCAAGTGAAAAATGTTTTAAAATATAGTATTTTTTCCTGTAGGTATAATTATAGGAAAACCATGTGCGATTTCTCATTTTCAGGCTGCTATTGGAAGCAGTTATTTTATTATTTGTAATGTCTTCTGATAGAAAGAGTGTTCTTTAGAGAACATCAGATTCTGCATTTGGGTTTTGATTTTTACCACAAAGCAATTTTTACAGCTTTATACTTTTGTACTTGTTTTTCATTTGTAAGATTAGGGCAAATACTTCCTGGAGATGTAATAAAGGTCTTGGAAAATTTTACTTACTGTAAGAGACACCATTAGTGATCAGTAAAGTAGCAGCCTCATAACATTTTTTTCTTTGTCTGGTTTTGGTTTGTTTTTTTTTTTGTGTTGGGGAATAACAGCAGTGATGGAAGGTGTATTAAATATTGATTTCTAAATCTGTATTCTGTTCAATTCAATTATCCTGTCTCTTTTAATGGCAGATTGAGAAGTTAGCTAATCAAGCTTCTTTCTTATTAAAAACAGAAGTGCTCTGTTCAGTCAGCTCAATAGATAACTTGCACTGTGTCCTGTCTCTGACCCCAAGAGCAAGGGGTGCTGGGCAGGGAGGGCCTGTGAGCCTGCCCATCCTCTGTGTTCCATTCTCCTTATACTCCTCTAATCCTGTTAGTATATGTTCATAGATTTCCATTCATTTATCTAAGGTCCTTCTCTGACTGGGCTGTTGCCAGCTGCTTTTGCAGCTTCTAGTGGCAGGAAATTCCAAAAGTTCATTAGCCGCTGCATAAAGTATTTTTACCTGTTTAAAACATTATTTTACTCCTTTGCGTCTTCTGGTTCCACTTACTGTGGGATCTGGTGGTTAACAACACTGCATTCACCTTTTTTGCTTTTACTACGATTTAGTGAATGTCAAGCGTAGCCCCCTCAAACATCTCTTTGGTTCCATCTACTATGTTGCTTTTAGGATTTTAGATGTTCTCTTTACCTTCTGTGATTCCACTATGTATTTCTTGAGGTGTGGAGACCATAACTGTGCTTGAGATACAGTTGTACCAAGCTGTTAGGGTGACAGAACAGCATTTTGTTCACAGCACCGTTCCAAATGATGTGCAATATTTCAGTGATCCTCTGCCCTTGGCATTTTCCTACCCAAAAAACCCTACTTTCACCTTCAGACTTGGAGACTGCACTAACAAGAACTTAGGCTCGTTAGTTCCTAGGCTAGATTGGAGCAAGATTATAGATTTCATGACTATTCTTTTCTTGATGTTGACAGTATTTAGCAAATGAAAACTTTGGGTTTCACAGTTCCTTGACAAACTGTGAGACTCACATGAGACTTGCAGTTTTGTACAACTCTTCTGTTGAAGTTTTAAAAAGTAATATTTGCAAATATTTCTTTGGGCTGAAGTTGGTAATCTGTTTACAAAGATTAATTCTCTGATAGCTTCAGAAGCTAAGATCAAATGTGGGTGTGTTTGTTCTTTTGTTTGGTTTTGGGGTTTTGTTTTGTTTTATTTTTTCCCAAAAAATTTCACTCTGAACCTATCTGGGGATTTTCTCACACTATCTGTTTTTGGAGGGAGTGGTGAACATGCAAGATTTCTTATCTTTTTTTTTTTTTTTTTCAGTTAAAGACTAGAACTACATAGTCTAAAAAATGTGTGAAACATTCAGAAGTTAAAACAATTTTCTTTCACATCCTCCTGTGTAGAATTGAGGGAGGAAGATTTGTTGGTTGTTTTGCAGATTTATTTTTAAGTAGTTACAGTTGAATTGTATTGTCAAAGTCCAGAAAAGCCCCTATAAATTTGAAGAACTTAAGCTTTTTGAGATACTGGCTTTTTGAATGTGTAGGATTTATATTAACTTTCCATGTGATTTGACCTTAACATGTTCATTTACACATTATCAGATGCCCTCATTCTTTTTATGTCATTAAAATTTAGATAATGGAGTTTAAGAATAACTTTATTTAAGAGCAATTAATTCAAAAGAGAATAATGTTTATTGTACCTGTAAGAAGCTTTTTAGAAACTAAGAGTTCCTAAATTAGAGTTAAAAATTGAGAGTTTGAATGTCACATGTTTGGACATCTGAAATAATCAGGAATAAATTGTGAGTACATAGTATTAAGGCATAGAGTTGGTCTTAACTGCACCTTAGGCTCTTTCTATACAGCAGTTGTGTTGTTCAGTGCATATTAATAAGTCTATTATCTGATAAAATTCACTTCTAAGAGCTACTGAGCTTGGCTGTTTAGTACAGTATTGGTAGTGGAAGAGTTTTCTGTGTAAATGAGTATTTATGAAGACTTTCAGTGATGTTGGGCAATTTTAATGTTGTTTTTTTTTCTAGTTTACCTAGTGATGTTAATGTTTTGCTTGGAGAGCAAGGGTTATTGTTGTGTTGTTTCTTTTACAAGAGTAGGTAGGGAGACTAAATCTGAGTGAAACTGTATGCATAGACACTCTTCCCATTCAGGTTGTATTTCATGCCATTTTTTTAAGGGAAGAATTTAATGTATATTTAGATGAAAATTGATTTTAAAACTTTGTTAAATCAAAATAGGGTGAAAGACTGGAAGACATTATTGCTGGTAATTCCAGTTTGTAGTAAATTATAAAGCATATATTACAGCTGTAAAGACAGATGACTTCCTGTGTCATATTTCCTCTTGCCTTCATAGATAAGTGTGTAAATGAAAGAGAGACAAACTGTTTCAATATGGCAAATCTATATTATTTCTTTGGAGTGAAAATGAATGAAATTGAAATAATTCACTCTTGAGTGAAACTAGAAACTATAAATGTATTTTATCCTCTTGGTATAGATTGACATACTCCAGATTAATAATAAGAGAATGTTCCTTGTGTCATCAACAGTAGTTAGACAAGTTCACAAGTACTGAATTACAGTTAAGAAAAAAGGGGTTCACTGTACTTTCATGTAATTTACAGAGAAGAGCATGTAATTCATCATTTTAACAGAAGCTGCTGTTCACTGTTAGAAAAATTCTTTTTTCAGATTTCTTAAACCTTTTTTATCCTTTGTATTATGGAAACTTTGTGGTTACCTGTGCCTTGTCTGCATTACCTATGCGTCACACAATTTCTAGGAAGATACCAAAGGCTTTTTATTGTCCTCTGGCACATGGGCATGTGTTGGCTCCATTGCATCTGGGAACTAACTGGGCCTTCTCCACAGATGTCCTAAAATAAATACAAGGTTTGGTATTCAGAATACTTGTTTCTCCAACTGACTGATAGTCTCTCGTCATTTTGTGAAGAATGAGACATCCTTGAAAGGTTCACAATGACGTATTAAGTTGAGCTTGTGTGGCTCAACTCAAAGTAATGATAAACAGGCAAGCTAGCAGAAAAAGTATCTGCAGCCACCAAAACTTCCTATCACCTACATGACTGCAAATAAAAGCAAAGCCGAACTGTTGTGGTAATTCGAAAGACACATCTTTTGGTCTTGCTGATGGACACGGCAAAGTAGCTAAAAAATGCCTATCTTCTGGGAATTTTAGTTGTGTTTCTCAATTCTAACTTGCACGGTTTGGTGTACAGAGTAATAGTATGCCAACATCTGTACCAATAGTTCATTCTTATTTGAGAAAAATTGATTCATGTTTTTCATAACTGATTAATTGTTAAGAATTTTTCTGTTACTAAGACTTCTATTAAAAATTTAGGAGAATATCCTTAAGCTTGCTTTCCTTGTGTATCTGAATGTTTCTTGCCATCGGTGCGAGTGCTGGAGAAGTACAGATGCTCACGTCAGTTTTCATGAGTCATGTGAGATGCTCTGCAGAGCTGTATACTGCTAGGTATTTTAATTTTCTGGTATGTAAGCATTGTTTGGAGACCACTACTTTCATATTTGTAACATAACTGTATGATGTTTCACAGAAATAGTCTATCAAGGGTGAAGGTTGGTTGCCCTCATAGAAGAGTAATTCTAGAGGCCAATGTAAAGTAACAAAAATGGTTGGAGGAAGCTAATCTTGCTACATTGCACATGTAATTAATAGAGAGTGGAGGCCCTCATCAAGGACTTGAGAGGTGCAGTTTTGAATGCCTTTTAAAGGAGCTTTTTTTATAGTCATTGATAGTGTTGGAGAACATTGGGTGACTATTCCTGCAACACAGCTTCTCAAGTTGAATTCCTGCAGCTAAATTATGTGATTCCTCTCTCCTTTGGGAATTGTTTCTTGTTAGGAGTGTTCATGTTATAAACTGGAAATACGCATGCAATGGAAAAGATTAATACTTCTTTGGAGGAATATTAGTACAAGGGCAAGGTGCAGGTGAGGCCTGTGTTTAGGAAATGACTATTTGATTGATATTGGGGGGGTGGGAAATTACTATTGGTAGGTAAGACTCTATAGTAGCCTTCCAGTACTTAGAGGGGCCTTACTTATCAGAGAATGTAGTCATAGGAAGAGGGGTAATGGCTTTAAAGTGGTAGAGGGTAGATTTAGATTAGGTGTAAGGAAGAGCTTAGAGTACTGAGATACTGGAACAGGTTGCCTGGAGAAGTTGTGGATGCCCTCTCCCTGAAAGTGTTCAAGGCCAGGCTGAACAAGGCCTTGAGCAACCTGATTTAGTGGAAGGTGTCCCTGCCATGGCAGGAGGGTTGGACCTAGATGTCTTTTAAAGTCTCTTCCAACCCAAAGTATTCTGTGGTTTTTCAAAAACAGTGCTGTGGTACAAATGAAGCATAGAAGGTAGGTAGGAGATAAAGGTGACAAGATGGCTTGTATGCACAGATAATCTACTAGGATTTCTAGACATCAAACATCTACGATAGGTAAGCCAAATGTGAAAGAGAAAATTAGTTCTTCGACAGAAGCATGCTTAGTTTTGTATTGGTAAACTGGGGAGATCATGGGACTCTAGAATTCATTTTTTAAGTGCTGATGAGTCTAGACCACTTATTCAAGGGACAGTTAACAGTCTACATTTTACTGGCATTGGTTTCTGTATTGTTGGTTTTTATTTGTCATGACCAGAAATAAGGTGACCGAGAGAAGATACTTGAATTTTGAGAGAATGTGTTGTGGATTTTTTATGACAAGTCTGCTGAATAATCACACACTTAACAAAATATTTGGGCTTTTTGAATTAACAATTGCTAAATTGGACTTCTCAAAAGATGCATCTTAGACATAGTATTAGTTTGTGTCTAAAATTAATCTAAAAAGGCATTTAGCAACTGGGGAGTTGACTGAGCATTTTTTCTATACTAAAAGCTTGTTTAGTGCACATTTAATCTAAAAGTTCATTGTTAAAGAATCCTTCAAATCATGAGCTGAGGAAAATTTCTTAAAGCAATACATGAAATGCAAACTGAATGTCTGTCTAGGTTGGTGGTCTGTTTCCTCTGTTACCTTTGGCAACTGTTTAACTTCGGTTAAATATGTGATGCGTTCTTCTGTGTGTTTTGGTATGATGGCATTTAAGCGTATTTTTATGGGAGGTGGAGAGAGTGAAAGGAAGTACTGTTTTTGAGTATGCTCTAGAGCATTTGGAGGACTTAATTGGTGTATCATTTATGAAATCTTTTGAAAATAACTGATGTAAAAACACATTTTCTCTGTTTACTCTGTTTGAACTTAATTGACATTTTTTCTAATTTTGTACCATGGATGACCAGTGTTTTATCTGCTCAGAAACAAACCACCAAATTTCTTTAGTGGTTACATTTAAAAAAAAAAAAAAAAATAAAAAAATTATAAGGAGGCATCTAGGCACTGAAGAACACCTATTATTCCATTTTACTTTGAAGTAGTCTTAGTGGTATGTCATTTAAAATTGCCATTTTGGTGAAATTCATAATCTAATCTTTATTGTGTACCTTCATAGTTTACATTGTATGTTACTACCATGATGCAATTAAAAAAGTTGCATGTGTTTATTCTCTTCTTTATTACCTAAAAATGAAGAGTTTCAGTATGAAAATGTTATGGTCATTATGTCAATTTCTTAAGTGCAGATGGGAGGAATTACTATTGATCTAATAGATTTAATAGCTCATATTCAAAATCTATGGAACAGAAGTAATATTTTGCAGCTGAGTAACTGCCGAGTGTAATCCTTTAGGCAGAATTCTGAAAGCAGCTGTAAAACTGGAAAATTACATTCTTCTCTTTCTTTAGGCATAACTGGACTTGAATATCTTTGTTCGTTATAGCTTCTAGTGAATTATACTCGCATATGGAGCTAAATTACGTATTTTATTTCATTCAAGCAGGTAAGAATTTGTTTGGGATATTAAAATTAGGAACTGTATGCAGTTACCATGGAAATTGTCTTGGGTTACCATGGCAATTATTTGAAGTGGCTGCAGAACTTGAGAACACAGAGGTCACCACAGGAGTCGCGAACAATGGAGAGTGCTTTTATACAAGGTGCATCAGATCAGGCTGATAGGAAGGGACTGCACTTTTTAGTTCTCTCTGCAGTGTTCTTCCTATTTCTAGTGTACTTGTTAAAGGAGAGAAGATTTTTTTTTTTTCTGGAGTCCTCTGAACGTCTTCTGGTTTACTTCCTCCCATTCTTTGCTCCTTCTTCCAACTTCTGATTTTTCATAATCAATTGGTGCTCCTTCAGACAGTGGCTAACTTGACAGTATTATGAAGCTTTCCTACCCGTTTTGTCTTTTAAGGACAACTTTCATGTTGACTTCGTAGTTATCTTGATTTATTGGTCAAGAAGGTTATGTACAAACATGGCATTTCTTCAGTTATTAGTAAGCTTTGGCCCAGTTAATACAGTGGTTTCATTGAAGTTTGCTAAAATACTCTTACACTGAGCAAGCAGAAGTTCCATGAAAATGGAATAGACTAATGTGTTTCATCTTAATGATAAACACTTGTCATAAAAAGGGGAATACATACAAATTAGCATCACTGTAGGGAAAGAAAGAAGTTATTTTTTGGCTTATATTTTCATGTTCATGATGTTTTAGGTGTTCCGTCATGGTACTTTAGAGTGGACTTCTTCCATAATAATTACAGGTCAATATTTTCAAAGTCCTACATATGTTAATAGATATGGAAGTTACAGTGGATAGCTGAAGTAAAGCAATAAATATCAAGAACAAAACTGGGAAATTCTTATCCAGGTATTCAGAAATGCACTTAAGCTTTTCACTTTGAGTATCAGGGTTTTTTTTTATTTTGAGAAGTGGGAGGGAAATATGCAAGAAATTCTGCCAACTTAATTGTCATCAGCTAATTAGAATATACTGTGCCATACTTAAAGGCATGGGGGGATGATGGTCTTAAAAATAAAGTTGAAAATTTTACTCTGTCAAAATTATGGCCACACTTCAGTGTCAGAGTAATTGTCATTTATAGTTCCTAGTAACATTAAAACTTAAATGAATGAATAATAATAATATACTCTGGAGTCACTGTAGTAATGTTTGCAGCCTGTTTTCCAGAATAACTTTGACAGCTTCCAAAAGTACAAATGGAACAAGTGATTTCTCTCTGGCATGCTTGAACATCTGCAGATAAAAGATGTTTTTTCTTTTTGACTCTGCTTTCCACTTACCAATTCCTGTTGAGCAAGTTAAATGTAGCAGTTCACTTGCACATTAGCAATGTCTTGATGCTCACATTCCTCTGTCTTTTTGGAGACCTTTATAGTGAGAAAAATGATAATTTCCTTACTTAATTCTTTAAATGCCCTTCTGGGCCAGCGCTAAATTGCAAGTAGTTCATTCTGGTTCACAAGATCAGGTGTTAAGACAGCTGGTTTCTTGGAATAGTGGCTAACGCACAACTTCAGAAGGTCTTTTTGAGTGTTGATGGGTGGTTCCTGCTGGTGCTTCTCTGCCCTGAGCTTAAGGTTAGCACTGAGGTGGAGATTTTCAAGGCTAAAATTCTAACATTCCTCTCTTAACCTCTTAGACTGTGAGTTGGTACTTGTGTGATGAGTGTGTGGGGAAACTGCCAGCTCCTTACTGAATGAAAAACATTTCAGGGAACTAAAGATAGGCAGGAACTCCAAGGATGAAGCTCAGACTTGCTGTTCACTGCCTTCCTCTCCCCCTCCCCCCCTTACTGACAGTGGTGATCAAATACTTGGATCGCTGTTAGATATCTTCCAGTGGCTGTGGATGTTTGACAGCAGGATCATACCTGCTTTGTGAGTGAAGAACAGTTCTTGTTTGTATACACAGTAATTAACTGAGAAAAGCACATTTTTAGACTAAATATGAATATGCTTATCCTCAGCACAGTCCCCTATGACTGTCTGCAGGCTGGTCATCAGTCAAGAGAGAAAGTGCTGGTCATGTTCCCGGGAGCAGGCTGAGCCTTCATTTTGCTGAGCTGCTGTCTTCCTTCTCTCTGCTGCTTCTGGTAGCATTGCTATATGTTGTCACATCAATTGTTTTCCTTCTCTGTTTTTGATGTCTTAATTTTCTGCTTGGCCTAATGCCAGATAGTAACAGTTTAAAGCAATCTCACATTTATGCTTTTACTTTGTTTTTATTTTACCCTGCTTACCCTTAATTGCATAAACATGCTCTCACAAATAGATGGAGGTGGTAAAAGCAACCAAAGCTCATCCTTAATTTCTCTCAGTAAAACTGAGACCTGGGTCATACTGCAGGAAAGAGTAAAGTTTCATACTTGACATGGGACAGGCCGTAATTCTTCCCTGGACTTGGCTGTTGTTATTTTGGCAACATATTGCTGTCCAGAGTTGAAAGATGCTTAGAAAGATTTGGACAGATACATGATACAACAGCTTGTAGGTACTGTGTTAACTTAAGGTAAAATGGGTCAAATAGCATCAACAGAACTAGGAATGATGTTTTGCTGATGTGAAAACGATATGGTGTTGGTGTTAGGCAGGAATTGGAACGGTTTCAGCAAGTGAAATGGCAGATGCATATAGTAGGTAGTCAAAATTATTTGTAAAGTGGTTTTGTGCATCTTTGGAGGATATAATTGGATTAATGCATAAATACAGGATAATATAGTTCTTGTCAATGTCACTCTGATTTATTCTCAAAGTTACCAATAGAAAATCAGCCTGATAATTGCTCTGTTTAAAGAGAAACAAATGCTACACTATTCTCTTTCTTGATCCCAATTTTATGGCTCTTACTTGAAATGCCAAAACAGTTATTTCATCGTAGATAAAGGCAGCTTGCTTTCTTCAGACTTCCTTTAGAAATACAGTATTAGCCTGATCAGGGGGATTAAATGATATCTGAAGAACTGTGTAGCTTCTGAGTCTCAGAGGAGATTGGAGAGACTTAGAAAGCTTGGACAGAAGAGGGAATAGGAGGATAAGCTTTTAAAGTAAAGAAAGCCTTTTAAACTGAGGGTATTAGCCAAAGGGCCAAGTAAGCTGTATACAGAAGAGAGGTTTTTGGAACAAGTGTTATGTGCAAAACATAGAAACATGGCTGTGTAAGACAAGCCTAGAGAATGCTTAGGAATGCTGAAAAAACTTAACAGGATTTATTTTTCTGCATAGAAAGTATGTTTGTTTCTGGCACCTAGTGTAATAAACTTTTAAAACCTTTTTAAGTGATGTACAACTCCATCTAAAAATTAATGAACTAAGTAGTCTCAATGTCCATTCTTTAGTCCTGTAATGAACTGTCACAGTTTGGCCACATCCATCCTATGAAACTCCTTTCAGTTTCCAGAATGGATTGACCATCCTCACTGCCCATGGGGTGAATAGCTTCTGGCCCATGTGAACCCTCACTCAAGCAGTGCTTCAGAAGGGAGTGCCAGTTGGACTAGGATGGAATCATGCCAGGGACAGGTCTTACAGTATGTCTGCTTCTATTTTCAAATAACCTTAAAAATGAATAGCATAGCCAGAATAATCTCAAGACTGAATTTTGGAGGAGTTTTTCCTGTGCTTTTGTGCTGTGACAGCCTGGAGGTAGTGGACCTAAGATGGGGATCATCAGATCCATTAAAGGCATGGCTTCAGTTTGCTAAACACAGAGTGTTTTAGAAGGTGCAGAAGCTCTTTGTGTGAGGTTCAACTTGTTAAATGATTGATTTGGAGAGCTTTGGTAGCCATTTCTTTAACATGCCAAAAACATCTTAGTGTAAGCTGTTTAAGGACAATAGATATATGTGTGAACTGTATAAATATTTTTGCTTTCTGCCATGTTACAGAATGAAACAATAATGGATGTCAGTGATAATTTCTTTAGGTGTTGTAGAGTGCATAGAGAAAGTAAATATTGAATTTCTTTAGCTTGTTGCTATCATCCTTTTGCAGATGAGAGAAATAAAGCTAAAAGATAAATAATAATAATTAAAAGTTAATCTGGTTTGTTTGCAGAACAAACTAAAATTGCTAAGTTTTGTTTTTAGTGCTTGAATGAAGGGTTTGCATGCTGTATATTAAATAGATGCAATGAATATTAGTTGCCGGATTTTTAATAGGACATAGGATGCATAAGTGAGTGAAGCAAAACATGTATTCAGCAATTGCTAAATCCAAGATCACTTGGTTTCTGCTGCATGTAGGGAGTAAGAAGTGCAGTGTCAGTTACTGTTTTATAGAAAGTTTATCCTCTGGGCCCAAGTTGAGATTTAATATTTTAAAATCTTTTGTTTTGATCTTCAATGACATTTTATGAATCCCATATTGTCTAGCATCTCTGGACTGCTTTTAGGGTGATGGAATGAGTGATGAACCTGCAGAGATGTAACACACTCACAGGGGATGATGAAGCATGAGAGTTACTACCTTTACAGAATGAGAAACCTTGTGGTAGCATATTGCAGTGATAGAGTTAATATTCAGTTAAATAAAAGTGGAAGAGGAGCAATAGTGCAGGGGAAGGAGTGAGAAATTAAGTGGTATCTTTTTAGAAGTCTGCCTTATTGCTGCCTGCATTGCTCCTCTGGGATTCTTCTATTGAGTACAAGAAAAACAGCAAGCTCTTCTTGAAAAACCCAAGATGAAATTACTGCTATAAATTTTTATATTTTTTTCGTGGTGTAAAATCTTAATTTAGATGGGGTGGGTTTATTACCAGTGTTTTCCTGGCATGGGTAAGTTCAATTAATTTCAGATGACAAGCTCCAGGGTTTTCTTCCTCTCCTCCCTCACAGCCCACACTTCCCAACGTGTGGAAAGTGCAATTTGTTATTGGTTTGCCGTGGGCTCTGGAGACCTCATTAAGGGCCCAAAAAGGGGTTACTGTCTCTGCTGTTGGATGGGTTTCTGTTGAACTGGGGCCATTTGCATTCTCACATGGAAAGGCATATGAGGGCTGGAGGATGAAAACTGTTACATTTATATTGCTTGCCTGTTGATAAAACTTACGATACCAGATGAAAAAACTGCTGCTCTTTAGGCTTTAGTGTTAAACTAAAATTTGCCATGCAGAGACAGATCAGCTTTGAGATAGGGGTGTAAGCAGGAAATCTCAAGTCATTTTTGTTCTGACAGGTTATATGCAGAATGTCCATTTGTTTGATGGTAAGGAAAGATGCGAGCAAAATACTACATTTAGTTACAGTTCTCAGACACCATCTTAACACTTCAAATACCTATTCCTATTAAAATACTGTAAGAGCACCTCTTGCAAAATCAAGAGATGGCTTTTTAGTCTGCACAGTACTTCAAGACACTTTAGGGGAACAGTAAGCATACAAGAACTATCATATATGTACAATGTGTTTTCCTAGCGAAAGCCAGTATGCCTGTGAGAAACTATTTATTCCACCCTTACAGTAATTTTAAAGTTTAACGTGTAATGTGCAGAGCCACATCTTACTTTGACTAACAAACAGAACTGCATGACTTATGTATTTAACCCCATGTAGGATACAGAATTATAATTCAAGCCTTCCTACTGATGTAAAATAAACTAGGAGTTCAATAAAACAGATTTTCTTATATAAGTGATTGATTCCCTCTTATCTCTGGTGCTGGCTTGTGATGAAATAACGTAGCAAATGTAGAATTGATTGTGCCTTCAGTATTCTTACAGTATTTAACATTGTTTTCAGTGGCAGTATAAAACACCTACACATGAATGCATACACATGTATCTATGTTATACGTGAAGACACACATAAACCTATATAGAAGAATTTTAAGACTACTTTCAGGAAGATTAAATAAAGGTACTTTGTAAATATAATCAATAGTTGTTTTAAATTCACATTATATGTTAGCATAATACTCAGCTTATATGTAATACAATACATATTTCAAAAGTTGCTTACAATTAAGCTCAAACTGGGAGTATTGAATATCTAGTTAGCTAGATACAACTTGTAATAATATTTCTAAACAAATGCTTTTATAATACAAGACTTCTTAAAATTGTTCTTTCTGGCTAGATGGCTATGTATCTAAGAACTTGAATTTGTATGTTAAATGTAATAAGAATTTCAGAGTAAAGTACTGATAAATTTCCTTTTGGACTGCTTTCTTGAAGCAAGATGAAATTTTAGATACATAAGTTCTTTTTCTGTGCCAGCAGCTTTTGTATCTGTGGTTCTTGCATTTGCTTTGATCAGCACCTGCTCAGCCCTTGCTGTCAGCAGTTGCAATACAATATTTGTTCCTAGCTGATGGAAAGCCTGGTGAGCCTATCAAGGGACATGCCACGCCAAACCAGTGGAGCTTGAGTCTTCTGTTTGGAGGTTTGGGTGTGAGATACAAAATGAACCCAAATATACTTAAATAATTAAAATATCTTAAAACTTGTTTCATTGTTTAAAAATCTTGTGTAGAAAGCATAATTTTCCATGTGATAATGCTTAAGAATGGGCTATTTAAACAACATGGAACTAACAAAAGTGGCAAATTGCTGCAGCTCCTATACTCAACTATAATTCTAATCCTTTCTAATCTAATATCTGCAGATTGTTTAAAAAATAAAAATAAAAAATCCCTGTCTGTCTTCAGGTTTTTAATGTTGATTTGCAGTTTCTTTTATGATGAAATGTATTGGAAATCAGATGCTCGTAACATTTGAGTTTTTAGCAGAATATTTACAATTTGGTAAATGGCTACATTAACGGTTAAAATGGATTAGCCAGTATTATCTGCACTTGTTCTATTGCTAGAATGAAGCTGGTATTTTACTAATCTCACAGAAAAGGTGCTTTTTCCCAGAAAGTAAAGCTCAAATAAGTTTGAAGTTTTATCATAAAATGAGAGTTTGGGAACCAGCAAGTCCTGAGTTTTGTTCCGTCTGAAAGAGTTGAGTTTCAGATGAATTTATTTAATGAACATGGAAATGAGTTTATCTTGCATTGCAAATAATATAAAGGGGTTTTTTTGCTTTTATCACAAACATAATGGGGATTTTGCACTGTTGACTTTAAGGATCCCATTGGAAATCGGCTGTTAGAAGAGAGGTAGAGTGTGAGCTGATTGGAAGACTGGTAAATTCCTCTGCACTTTTTGCAGAAACTGACCTCATGTCTTTATCTTCAGATGACAGATGACTAAATTTGTGTTGACATGTGCAAAACTAATATTTATCTTAAAATACAATTGCTTACTTCAAAAAACATAAAATATTATAGCTTACATATTTTTTGTGCAGGTTAATGTAAATAGAAATATTTGGGTTTTTATGCATTAGGTACAATTTATTTTGTATAAAATATAGCTTGGCTGCACAGGTGTGTATCCAAATCCACATTTGTAACCTGCATATCTTCAACCTCATGGAAATATACTTGAGAAAGAAATATATGTGCAGGCTGTAGAAGCTGTTTACAAGGAGTTCGAAGTGTTATATATGTATATACTATGCTTGAAGTCAGAGGATGTAAATGGAGAGTTATGCAAATTGTTTCTGGTTTGTTGTTTATGGAATATCCTACAAAGAAAATTAAGAGATGTCATTTAAAGAAAGTTTGAAGTATTATTACATTCAACATCAGTAGTCTTCACAAAGATATTTGAACATAGCTGTGAGAGAAGTTGTGAGAGATTGTAAAGTAGTTAAAAACCAAAACCAACATAAAAAAAAAACTCCCCAAAACCCAAAAGTGTTTTCCCAAATAGCCATATTTTTTCCTCAAAATAAGAAAGATGTAGATTAAGTCATATAAAATTATGCTATCATGTAAATGATAAATTCTTTAGCCAGATGGAATCATTCCCAAGACTTGATTGACTTGAACGTCTTTTGCCACTAGAGTGTGCTATGCAATAACGAAAATTTTTTTCCCTGCAGAAAAAAATTCTCCAACTGCATCTTTCCTTCTTCACATTAAACAGATACATTATTGATATTCTTCAAATGGCAAATTAATTTACACTTAACATGCAGACTTTAACTGTAGAAACTTGTTCAAGTGACAGTAATGGTTTCATTACAAGTTATTTAAATTTGTAGGGTTATAATTTACTCAAATTCATGTAATTCTGTATTTGACTAGATCAAAACAAGATGCTGCTGACATTGTTTTTAGCATTAATTTAATTACATGTATTTAAAAGAAGGTTCATG
The DNA here is from genome assembly GCA_025331215.1 of Actenoides lindsayi. Classification (NCBI taxonomy): domain Eukaryota; kingdom Metazoa; phylum Chordata; class Aves; order Coraciiformes; family Alcedinidae; genus Actenoides; species Actenoides lindsayi. Next base: position 105,510 of record WTSP01012348.1, on the reverse strand, counting down.
AGAAGCTACTTGGAAAGAAAGTTTGAAGATAAATGTAGTTTTGAAGATTGTTTTCTACAATTATTTTTTCAGTGAATCTATTCTCCATTCTCATCAGTTTTATAGTTCTTTATAATTCTTTTTTTAATTATTTTTTAGAAGACTTACAGACAAGATTTGAAGCAAGTGCTCATTCAGTGTAGATGATATTTCTACTAAATCTTGATTTTGTAGACCAATTGTATAGGCTTTTTTAAAATTCCTCTGTTCAGTAGAAGTCAATGTTGTATTTGCTGAAAAAATGAAGTTGATGTAATTGCCAAAGAAGGGATGAAAATGTTGATTTACCTGACAGTGGTAGTACTTGAATTCCTGTCTCACTGCTGAAGTTAAAACCTCAGCATTCAAGCCCATCCTGATATCTCATCAGGAATGTTTTAGCTATGTGGTATAGAATTCAGCTAAGAAAGGTGTACTAAAGTACTTTATTGGGCTGGTTTTTATAGGTTTGAATTTACTGAAATTAGGCAACTGCTAGAATGCTGTACAAGTTTTTTTTTTATTTGGAATTCGATAGCTTCTATTGCATGAGCACTCACTAGTGCAGTATTTTGTTAGCAGGAGTCCATAGCTATAGCAGTTGAAAATAATACTCCCCAGTCTCATTACTGACAATGAAGGTACAGCCAGAAAAAACTTAGTCCTTTATTTGCATGGGGAGGGATGAGGGGGAAGTCATGGCATGTTTAATCACTGCAGTTTGGGTAGCTTTAGGATGCCTCATCTCAGGGTGCCCATGAATAAAAATGAAATCTAGTTATCTGGTTTACTGAAGTGCAAGTTTGATCCATGTTTTTAAAGCTATCATATGTCAGCCAAAACTTGCCGTGTTCTCCCCAGTTTAAGCATTTCCCTTGGTGATCAGCTAACTGCCTATAATTCCACATGTCCTTCTCAGTTTTCTAGCCTCTTCAACCAGATCATCAAACTGACCTTAAATGTCTTTATTATCTTATCTTTGCCATTTGAAAAATGTTGGTATAAGACTTCATGTAGGATCTATTATTTTGGTTTTAATTACTGTCAGAGTTGTGGTAATCGGGATTCTTTCAAATTCCCTTTTCCTGAAGCTCCCTGTAGACTTAGCGCTAATAATTTGTAGTCCAGATGAGGGAAGAGCAGTGATGGTACATCCACCTGACTCAACATTTCAGGTGCTCAAGGCACTTCAACATGCCTGTCACATACGGAAACAATATTTAAGAAAGCGCAAGACAGAGCGAGCAATGAAAGTAGGAGCTGCTGTATGTCTTTCCGTAAACTGATACATGTCACAAAGCTCAGTACAGCCTATTATGATTATGTAGTGAGTGCTGTTCTTACTGAACCATGGACTTTCTTAATTTTACAATAATTTCTGACAACTATGAAGTTTATTTTAGGGTGATTTTTCATACAGTGTAACAGGTGGCTTACCAAGTTTTTTTTATGAGAAATACAGCATTACCACAGTTTGACAGATAAGCTGCGATGTAATACAGTCCTAAAATTTCATAAAGAGATTTTATATTTTAATCAGACCTGAAATGGCATAGCATGAATAAGAACAGTTGTGTCTTGGGGAAAGAAATAATGAATGTTGCTACTAAACTTTTTGTCAAAGGACAATTTTCTTATTTTAACATCTCTGTGGTAACATATTTTGATGTTTCTATGTGTTTCATTGCTTCAGATACATTTATGTTGCAATTTGTCTTACATTCATGTTTTAGCCATTTTGGAAGGAAATGCCTACTTAGTTCCCTTTTTAAAGGAAAAGGACATAAAAGCTATATGAAAAACAATGCTTTAGTCTCATATTCTGATGATTACTTGGATTTTTTAAAGTAGTAAATAATTTTATTAAATTTTATTAGTTGGAAGCATGTGGATTCAACTTTATAGTTGCTCTGCACTTAATATGACCTGGTGGCTTGAGTAAGGTTGTTGTGGAAGTACATCTGCCTGCCTTCTAATAGCTATGTCATTGTATCTGTCAGATCTCAGCTGATGACTCTTTGCCTTCCTCTTTTTTTAGGAAGATGCCAGGTTATTTTGCTTAAAGTACTAACATGGGAGTTAAGTATCTTGGGTACGGTTCTTTGCTTTAGGTCCCTTACGTGATTTCAAGTATGTCATTTGTTGTTCAGGTACCTCAGTATACCAGCTTCTCTGTGAATTCTAATCGTTACCTGCTTCAAAGCAATACCGTGAGAAGAAATGATCAAAGTTGGTGATGTGAATAGTGTTTCCTCACTTAATCTCCTGATTAAGATGCTTTGTTAGAGTGATTTTTTTTCAGTAGTGAGGAAACGTTTATTTCCTGCTGCTTTGAAGCAACTTAAGAAACTAATTGGTTCCTGAGATAGGCTATCTGTATGTGGAAGAACTGTTCTTAGATTAATATGGGGAAGGTTGAAAAGGATGGGAGATCTTTTTCCTCATTCTTGGGTAAACATAGTCACAGCTCTCCATTGTGCTGTCTCTGGTACATGTCTGGCTTCTGCATGAACAGCTTCAACTCACTGGTCCATGACAGAATAGCTTTCTACTTCCTAATGCACTGAATTTATTAAATGAATAAGCAGCCAAAGTGTTGCAAGGAAACGGGTGGAACTCCTTGGCTGGAAGTAGAAAAAGTGGTGGGGAACTTGAAATAATAAAATTGAAAATGGAGTGAGACATTCCAATTCAGATGGTAGAGATGTTGTTAGATCAGCTCAATATTTTAATAATTTTATTTTTGGGCTAGCAGGTGAGAATTGGTGATGGTAATGACCAGGTTAATTTAGAATGTGAGCAGCAGAAAGTTGGGTTACCCAATGAGGAGATGATGAATAGTCATATTACAATATTTTGAATGCGAGGAAAAGAAAGTATCTATGAATCTAACATGTTTTCGTTCAAAGTGTATTTGGTCTTCAGCAAGTTCATGTAGTTTCCTAAACTTGGAAGGGAAGTATTCAGTAATAAGGGGTGGTGGGGAAGGAGAAAGGGGGAGGGCAAATGCAGTAACTGAAATATCAACCAGCTTTATGTAGGGGAAATTAGAGGAAGAGAAAGGAAATCAGGAAAGAGGAATCTGGCTTTCCAGGAATGGCGTAAAGACTCAGAATAAAATCGTATTTTGTACCTATTAGGATTGCAGTAAAAAAAAGAAACCCCAGAGTCATGTGAATTATTTAGGAGAAGCTCTGTCGAGTTGTTTTATTTAGTCCTGGAAAACCCCCTGAATTTAATGGCCTCCGACCCAAGCGCCTGGCAGCTCTACTTCACATACATTTTTCTCTCTTCTTATTTGTTATGTGATTGGCAAGATCTACAGAGGTGTTGCATACAGGTTTTTAGAATATAGCTTCCAGTGCAAATCTAAAAGACATTTCCCTGGACCAGTTTCATGGGCTTGACTCCACCCGAGAGCCTGCCATTAGAGCCTTTTTTAAAGAAAGCAGCAATTCTACTGATTAGCTTCCATATAATACTGTAGGTTGAGAAGCTGACGGAGGACTTTTCATTAATCACACTCTCATCCTTATGTGTCTGCTTTCTCATCTTGCAGTACAGTATGACTTCACAAGAATAGCAGTAATAAAAAATTTTTTTCTACGACAAGCTTATGAAGCAGTCACAGGTACTTCCATCCTGCTCACCTGCTTTTACATTTGCTGTTCTGTTTGTAAGTGAAGTGCCACTGCTTTTGCTTTGTATTGTCTGGGTTTGTCTCATCACCCTGCTTTATGACAACAGTGTAACACGTAATTTGTCATTATTGTAGGTGCATGCATGTATTTACATTAAAATGTAAGGGTTAACATTGCACATGCATTGCCAGAAGTAAAATTGAGATGCTGCAAAATGTAATGGAAATAGTTAAGTCAAAATAGGTTTTCTTTATACTAGCTAGAAGTGCCTGAAATAAGGGAGACAACATTTTGGATTCTTGTGATTTGAGTGATTGATAACAAGGGAAATTCTGCTTACTCTTTGTTATTTGGTTCAACATAAAACTTGCTTTTCTTTCTTCATTTCAATTCTGTCTTGGTTTTTGTCATAGCTAATGCCCTAAATAATAGTTTGTCCTTATTTGTCTTTAAACATTATGGCCCATGGATAATATGTATCTTAGTTTTAATTTATTTAATGGTAAGTATCTTCGTGATACCCTCTCAAGCATGTAGATCGTCCTGTATTTTGAATGAATATACAACACAAAGGCAATTTTTAGAATCAAAATTTAAAAAAAACTTACCTTTCCAATTCCAAAATATGTATGAACATAGGTAAATGAAGTAGAAGCAAAATAAAATCCAGCACTGTGCCACATTTTTGTTTGTAACTATCAGCAACTTCAGATATCTTGAATCATAAAATCACGGAGTAGGATAGAATTGTTCTGCTTGGAAGAGACCTTCAAGATCATCACATCGTGTCATCAACCCAGTACTGCCAGGTCACCACTAAGCCAGGTCACCACTAAACCATGTCCCTAAATGCCACATCTATACATCCTTTGAATAACTCCAGGGTTGGTGACTCCCCCACTTTCCTGGACAGCCTATTCCATTGCTCAACAAACCTTTTGGGGAAGAAAATCTTCCTAATATCCATTCTAAACCTCCCCTGGCACAGCTTGAGCCTGTTTCCTCTTGTCCTGTCGCTTGCTATATGGGAGAACAGCCTGACCCCCATCTCGCTACAACCTTCTTTCAGGTAGTTGTAGAGAGTGACAAGGTGTCTTCCGAGCCTCCTTTTCTCCAAGCTAAAGAACCTCAGTTCTCTCAGCAGCTCCTCATAAGGCTTGTTCTCTAGACCCTTCACCTGCTTCATTGCCTTTCTTTGGACACACTCCAGCACCTCAATGTCCCTCTTGTAATGAGGAGCCCAAAACTGAACACAGTAATCAAGGTGCGGCCTCAGCAGTGCCAAATACAGGAGAATGACCACTTTCCTAGTATTGCTTGCCAGACTATTTCTGACACAGGCCAGGATGTTGTTGGCCCTCTTGGCCAGCTGGGCACACTGCTGACTCATATGGCTGTTGACCAACACCCCCAGGTCCTTTTCCTCTGGGCAGCTTTCCAGCCACTCCTCCCCAAAGCATTGCATTGGGGTTGAACTTCAATAATCTGGTAAAATGTGGGTTTGGAAAATGTTGGGTAGGATTAAGACCCAGGAGCCATCTGAATGAATTGCTCCCTGTCTCACTTACCCAGTTGATTTTAGAATAACACCAAGAATTCTTGTTGCCTTCCCTCTGTTGGCAACAAGTGAAACTTTCTGAGAGCGTCCCGTTCACCTGTACTGCTGATTGTAGTGGAGAATGAGTATCTGCTGCTGTTCTTAGCTTCTTGTAGTTAGCTTTAGTTAACAAGCCTGCATTACAAATGTGTATGCTGCTGTTGTCTGTGTGGATAGAAGTGTTATACCGTATTATATATGGAATTTTCTGTGTAAATTTTCTCTGCAAAATTGCAAGTCCAGTAGTGCCAAAATCAAGGTAATACATTAAACCTTACTTGCATTCCTTAAATTTGTGTTATAATACAGTATTGCATTTACTGTAGTTGCTATTTCATGTTCTTCTCTTGACCTAAGTTTACAATTCTGAATGTGAAGTGAATCCACAGGCTTCAAATATTGGGGAACTTTATTATTACCTTTACTTTTGTTCATCTTTTACTCTGTACTCTCTTCCTCAGCAATAGTGGAGCAGGTGTCCTGCAGTCAGTCTTATACTTTTTTAATGTACCAGCCTGATTTCCTCAGCTGCAACTGTACACATACATCATCTGCTGACTTGTATTTTACTTTGAGGAAGCAAGGAATGTGCATCACATTTTGACAAATGAACGGCCTTCTTCTTGGGATAAACTTAGCTAACCTAGCAGGCTCAAAATCATCCCTTCTAACCAGGAAAAAAATCCTGTGTTTTGTGGCACTAAATACATTACTTCAAACTGTTTTTTAAAGGCTGTTCAATTTTTAAAATATGTTGAAGTTAAAGCATAGTTGAGAATGTGATACTGATTTTTGTCTTCACGTGTATGTTTGATGTTATGACTCCCCACAGCTTTATGGAATTTCTTGATAGATTAAATGAACTGCACTCATAAAGGAAATTAGTTACTGTTATTAAGAGGATTCTAAATTAAATAATCCAGACTTCCTTTAGTTAAATGTTCAGCTTCAGCATTTTGTTAGTACTTAGATATTTTGTCAAGTTTTTGTTTTATGCAGATGCTGTACAAATTTCTCAACCCTGCAGCTGGTACAATTACTTTTTTACCCTACAAACCACTTAATAAAAAGGGATAAAGCCCTGCTGTAAATGTTTTACAAGTTTCAGTAGGACTAAAAGATGTAATTTTTTTTTCTTCTTGTTGTAAAGCTTCTCTAAAAAAAAATTAGCAGAACAAATTATAGACATGTTTTCCAATTTGCTGCCTTGTTCATTGCATATTCAAGCAACAGCAATGACTCATAACTAACTGTGACTTCAATGTCTTTTCACTGTGGATTTAAAATTGTTGCCCACTGACATTTCATCTGGTCTTGTTGAGCTGCAGCTTTTCAGAAGAGCTATAAATGCTTTTAAAATGTGAGAAATAAGTGAGGGAGAATCATACTGGCACAGTTTGATGCTAATATTAGCTTAGCTTTAGCAATGCTACTGGAGTTCTTTCTGGATTTTGAGTCACTCATATTTCCATCTTGAATTTTTATGTGAAAATTTGTATACAAGTTCAAATGACAGCTAATCCTCTATCCTCTAGGTGATGATCTAGAACATTCCTACCATCTAGCTTATATATCTAAGAGCCTAAGCAATATATATACACTACACACATATAAGCATATAGTCTCTTACTGTTTCTAGAGAGGAATAATGTTAATAAATGTAGGGGAAAAGATGGGGATGAACTCAGAGCTCTGCCCTTTAGAGTACTGCGTTATCTGTTGGTACAAAAGCAAATGGTTGAAACACATGGATCATGTGTCTTAAGAAGAGAGGCACTGAGAAGTGGAAGTACTTGAGGCTCCATGGAGGAAGGTGTAGCAGGAGTGGGGACCTGAGGTGTACATAGCCCTGGAGTGTGGAACATAAGAAATAGTTTTAGTTGAATAATCTGTGGTGTGTGAGCATCAGATGCACACAGGAGTCTTTCAGGTAATGATGCAGGACTTCCAAAATTTTATATGCAACGTGGAGATTTAATGCTTTTGTCCACTAATATTTGCAAGCTAAGGTGGTACTAAGGATAGCAGGTTACTTTTTTACTGTTTTAGATGAGGCCTGTACACAATTTGCACAGTACTAACTGAAAATTTATCATGGCTTAAGCTGACTTTCAATAAAACATGTCACACTGGAAGAGCCCACTGTGCTCTTGAGCCAGAAGAAACTGCAGATAAAATGTCATAACATTGCTAATACCTGTAGTCTTCATTATTTAAATCTCAACATGAATGACAGGCAAATATGAGCAGTACATTAGAAACAGAAGGTTCCACTATTGCCAACAATCTGGCAGAAGAGAAAAGAGAATGTAGGACTGCTGGAAAACTATTTGAATTTAAGTGACAGGTAGCTATTGCAATGAAATGTAACAGGGAAAGAAAATGTTTGCTTTCAGGACTCCAGCCAAATTTCAAAACTCTTTTTTTTTCCTCCTTACTTTTTTTTTTCCTGGTTGAAATTCAGCAGTACCAGTCTACTGTGCTGTGTATCTTGTAAGCAGCGTTTTCTCTTTCTGGCACAAGTTTTATACGCTGCAACACACTATATTTTGTGGGATGTGATATAGTAAAGTAACTTTCATGAGGGGTGTAGAAAGTCCTGCTCATGCTGCACTGACATGGGAATGGCCTAGGAGGGCTGCAGAGTGTATCAACATAAAAGTGGGAGTGGTATGTATTAGGTAAGGATCTTAAATCACCAGATGATTCTGTCATGCAGAAATCAAGTAGCCTTTGATTTTCCCTTACTTAAACCTACAAGTAAATTTTAGTGGCTTATTTGTGTCTCTAACAGTTTTCGGTGTAAGTATACCACCATCAAACCTTTGTAAAGGAAGTATTGTTTTCCTGCTATGTATTATACTAATTTCCTGACAATATTTTCCTGGTGCAGTTACAGCCATTCTGTAGTTCTTCTCTGGTATGACAATCTTGGTCAGAAGTGTAGTTTGGGTTTGGTTTTATTTTTTCTGTATGCTGATGTTGCTATACAAAACATTTTTTCTGAAGTGTTATTGTGCTGATCAGGCTAATGGGATGGCAAACAAAGGATATTCCATTCCCTTTCAGAAGACTTATTTTAATTTTCCTAAATTTCTTGTAAGTGGAAAACTTCTGCTGTACAGTTTCATAGAAATAGTTTTCACTGGAAATTTTTGTTAGCAATGTGAATAATTATTTTTTTAAAAAAACATGTTTAAGCTTTACACTTGAATAGTTAGTTTGGTTTATTGTATAGCTGACATTAAGAGAGCAGAAAGGTAAATGTGTATAAAATAATATGAGATGTGGTGAAATTGGGACATTTTTTGTATACTGCAGACTTGCTATATCTGGTGGAGTATGCAGCTTCATGAGAAAATGAGTAATATAGTTAATAAAATCTTGCCTTTTTCTGAAAGATAGGTTTGAGAGATTTGGGGGTTTTAGATGGTGTTGATACTTTGAAAATCAAATGTATTCTATGGAAAATATTCTTTCCATGTGATATTTCTGGTTTGGAAACAATGTTGTGAACAGAGAATTTATTTGAAAATAGACTTCATATCTGTGTCTTTCCAGAAGCTATCTGTTGTAGCTTAAAAATAAAACAGATTTAAATATGTTTGCAAAGTTAGACATTTACCATTAGTGTGCATGCTTTGTAGGTGTCTTACTTCTCCGAGTCTTAGTGATGCTGGTGTGTTCTTTGCATCTTAGTTTTTAACCTTTATTTTCTTTCTTTGAGAGGCCATTGAATTTGAGTCATTGCTATTCCTGCTAAATCAATAGAGTCTGAGGCTGTTACAGCATCATCTTTGATGTCATCACTAAAATTGACTCCTAGGTGAGGAGAGTATGATAAGGAAAGTGACGTATTTGAGGTGATTACTCTCGGTCCTTATCTCTTGGAGATAAAATAAACATATTGAAAGCCAGAATGATAACATGTTGTTGAATGAATTTGGAAACCATATTTTGTTGGGTCTGGAAGTGTATTAAATGTATCAAGTATCTTAATACTGAAGGATAAGTTTGTCAGCCCACCTGCTTCTTTCCTACTGTCTCCAAAAAAAAAACCAAACCCACAAAAACCCCCCACAACTAATTGGAAATGGTATTTGTGGAGATTAAGTACTGTGACTGGAAGCTGCAGAATGAGTTTTGATAGCTCTGATTTTATTGTTGCATACTATCAATAAGTGATAGTATGGTGATGGGCAGAATAGATTCATCTTCGAGACAGGCAAAGGTTGAACTGATTGTCATATGGTCTCTTACTGTATTAAAACAGAGTCTGTGTTACAAACAAAAGGGCAGTACTGTAACTAGCAAAACAATACTGAATTTGCTTATGTTGTCTTTTCTACCACCATTTGAAGGTGGCGGGTGATGAGAGCAGCAGCAGAGGAAATATTATGCAATAATATTATTATTATATTATTGTATGCAATAGAGTGGTAAAATAAATATAAACAATTCTTATCTTGTAGACCTAAAATATGGTTTCAAAAATGAAATTTGTTGATGTTACTTGAAATTATGAAGTGTTAAAGCTACAGAGCTAGGGTTCTTGAAGCTTCTTTTTGTCTCAAGTAACTGGATGAAAATGCCTCTCAGGTGGTAGTTTTTTCAATTTTATTTTTTTTTTATTTCCAAATATACTTTACTTTTGTATGTCTTGATTGAGAGATTAAAAGGAGCTAATACTGACTTGGAAATGGAAGATTTTTTTTTTTATATTGGAAGTGTTTGTTGGATTGCTATCTCTTGTCCATCTATAAAACAAAAATGTCAATGAAGTAGAACAAATTACAGCTGACTTTTCTCATCGTTTTTTATTCTTACAATTTTTATAATGTTGGCTCTCTTTTTGGTGTTATTTTTGTTTTTAGTTTTTGGTGGGTTGTTTTTTTGGTTTTGGTTGGTTCTTTTCTTTCTGTTGGTTTTTTTTTGTTTTGGTTTGGGTTTTTTGGTTTGGTTTTTTTGTGTGTGAGTGTGTGTGTGTGTTTGTTTTTCTTCAAGTCAGCAGCATAGTTAGGGTCACTGAAGCTTTGGTGATCAGGACCTTTCTATAATGTCCAGAGTGCATTGAATGTCTCAGTCTAGACAATCTTTTGCATTTTAACTCTGTTGGCTGGATTGACAACTGCGAAACTGCGATCAAAGGCAAGAGTTCATCATTCACAAGATGCATCTTTTCCCATTCTGAAGTGCTTGGGTTTTAATCTCCTTTTGCTGAAAAGCTCAATGGAGACATCTTCAAGATGTGTGTTTGAGGACTACTGAGATGTAGAGTGGGTTATTAGAACCATCTCAGCCTCTGTGAAGGCTCAGTTTGTTTTCTGCAGACCTGCCTGGAAACCTCTGCCCTCTGTTCCTTCCCACTCAGGATGATCAGGTAGAGAGTAATGCCCATTCTGGATGTGCAGTCACTTCATTGTTTCTGGTTTGCTTTGTTTATAATACATGTGCTTGTGTTGTGCTTGTTCCAATATAATAAACTTGGGTGGGACATGGTTGAGGAGCCCTGCAGAACTTAGCCTGGCTGTGGACTGAACAGTCTTCGTGGACTTGAGTTACATCTGCGTGGAAGTACTTCTCTTCCCACAATGTAGTTAGTCCTGGTCACAATTCCAGAATTGCAATGCCAAGACACTGTGCAGAACTGGGATTGGGACTTCTGTTGTGACTTGGCATAAGGAAGATGCAAGTATGTGCAGGTGGTACAGTAGCTTGTATGTGTTGGGGTACTTGATCTCTACGAACTGTGTTACACGCAATAAGCTGCACATAAAATTGAGTTAGTAGTGTTTAAGTCTGTAGTATGGCTAATCTGCTTGGTGAAAGAGGGGGAACAGAAGTTACTGTGAGTTAAGTACTGCTTCTGATTTTTACTGTTTTTACTTCATTTCTTTTATTTAAAATCAAGCTTGTGTCACTGTTTTAGCAATAAAATGATTCAGTGTGGTTCTTGATCCGGTAGCAGTAGTGGGGTTTGGGACATGTTTGCAAACAGTTGTTCTTCAGCATGATGAGTGTCTGGGCTATGCCCCAGAGTACCTATTGCTCATTTTCCACTATAGTGTTCTTTGGAGTGCAGTATATATTACTACTTCTGATTACAGTACATACCTTTGGAATCTTGTTTTGTACAAACAGAAAGTAGCTGCTACAAGCAGAGTTTTCAAGTAAGGGGTGATTGCCTAGAAGATAAAATGAGAATGAATGTAATACAAGATACTGATATTGTTGCTTTCTTATCTTTTTTTACATGGAAAAATATATAAATTATACAAACAGTTAAAGAACATGCTTTTCTCTATAGTAATGGTACCACTGTTGTTCCAATAAAGAAAACCACTGTTTTCATACACTGCATTCAGGTTCATTTTCTGAGTTAGAAATACTTGCTTCCATGCTTGTTAAAGTTTTGGCTGTGAGTTTTCCTGATCCTTCTTTTCCATGTCCGTCAAGTTAGTTAGTAGTTGTAGTTAACACCTACTAGGTTGCAAAAGGTATTGATTTTTATGAACTCATGGAGAATAGGTAATGGGCACCAAGTTTGTTCTTTTCTTATCTTTAAAAGTATCAAAGAGAGGGAGCTGAGAAATTGTGTCATACAGCACAACTTCAGTTTCCAGAAAAATATTGGAGTAATTGAACCAAATTGTTTGTAGGCACTAGAAGATAAAGAAATTACTGTCAGCTAAACTGAATTTGTCAAAAACAGATAGTCAATTTAGTTTTCTTCTGAGGCAGAGAAACAAGAAATGGATAAGAAATAAATCAGTACATGTTATTTTTTGTCCTCAGCAAAGCTTTTGACACTAACATGGTATTTCAGTATGCAAGCAAGACGACCATAGTCTAAATGAAAATATAGTAAAGTGGATATAAAACTGGAGCAGCACCTTTTGTAATCATAGTTGTATGGAAATGGAAAACGGAAAGGTATAAGAAGTGGGATTTTTATGAGGTCTTTCTTGTGTTCTATACTACTTGGTGTCTGTTTAATGCAGGTCCACTTTTTTTTCTTAAATTTGAGAGTGGCATGACACTCTGAGAGGCGATGCAGTTATGTGAAATGACAAAATCAGAGTTAAAAAACATCTTGAAAAACTGGAGACAGTCTGAAATAAGTATGATGCAGTTTCCTAAGAACAAGTGCTAGAATTGGTACATGTGCAGGAAAATACGATTTAAAGAATGAGAGTGAGGAGAAAATGGCTGAATAGCATTTCAACATCAGAAGGATCTGCAGTTTTTAATGAATACCAAGCTGGGCATGGGACTACAGTATCAGCTGTTGCAAAAAGTAATATTTGAGTATATACAGAGAAGCATAGCTTGTAATATGAATCATCATCATTAACTCAGTTCAGTCATATCCCAACTGCTAATTCTGGACCCTTGAGGAAATAAGGATTTCAGACTTCAAGGGCGTGGGAAGAGTTTAGAAGGGAACACAAAAAACCAGCACAGTTGAACCTAGGACAAGCTTATGACTTCATTAAGTGGAGAATTTTAACAAAGGGTTAGATATTTATCTGTCTGGAGTGTAGTAACTGTGATTTGATCTTTCTTTGTGACAGTGTGACAGGATGGATGGACCAGATGACATCTTAAATTCTCTTTTAAGCCTTTTAATGTGACTTCTGGACTCTGGTTTCTAGATTGTGTGACTCAAATTGGTAGTTTGAGTAAAACAGCATGATCACCATTGGGTCAGTACAGTATTGTTTCTTAAAGGCTGATGTTTCTTCTGAATTCTGGTAGTCAGCATGTGTTTCATGATTTGGAAGTGATTTGTGGAATAGTCTAGCTCCATGGTGTATCAATTATGGTTTATTGTTTACTGTTTGAGGACATAGTGTGGTGAAGCACATTTTTTCTATAGTGTATGTACCTGGTTTTGTAAAGAAATGAAGTGTATGCTGACAGACACCACATGTAGGAAAGGGATTCTGTTAACACCTTCACGGGAAAAAGGCCTAAATATTATCAGACACCATAGGATCTCGCTTCAGAAAACGGGGAGACAGGGAGAGCAGAAAGCTTTATAAATACTCTAGTATTTATTTTGGAGAAACCTATTTTGGAGTTTACATGTGTCAAAACCAGTCAAGTCTGTGACACACATCAGTAGAAAAACAGGCTTGTTTTATTCTGATACTCATAATATTTTATTTTTTTTTTAAATAATTTTGATAGACTATCCAGCGGTCTGTGTATTTTGGAGGATTGCCACTGTTATCTCGTCCATATAATTTGGGAACCTTTGATTTAATTGATTTTAAAAATGCCGAAGGAAATACTATCTGTAAATTTTTTCTGCAGTAGTATGTAAAATATTTATTA
>WTSP01012348.1:52840-82949 GCA_025331215.1 Actenoides lindsayi | reverse complement strand
TTAATTAAAAGAACTGAGCTGAAAAGTAAAATTACTGAACAGAATTAGTTCTGTTTTCACTCAAACCAGGACAAGTAGCTTAGTAAATATTTTTGTGTCTTCTCCGGGTTGGCTCACCCGCTCAAAAGTTTTAGTGGTGTAGTTCATAGACATATCAAACATGAGTTATTTCCATATTGTAGGAGACAAAGACCTTCATTCACTTTAACAAAATGATAAAATTTTCTTGGAGCTATGGCACCCAATGTACCGCACCAGCCTGATGGTAGCGTTTCAGTGAGCTAATATCCATTGTAATCAGTTGAGCCGGTGCAATGTTGTGAGGTACTGTTGTGAATTAATCAAACAGTTCTCCTGATTGCTTATTAAATCAGCAAGAAAAGTGTGGCAAATTGTGTATGATAAATGTGGTTCCACTCTACAGTTAAAATAAATCACAAAAGGAAGAGAAAGTAAAAGAAGAGAGAAGCAGCATGAGCAAGAAATACTGCTGCTAAAGTACTTGTCCATCTTTAAAATAAATATAATTCAAGTCTTCTCATAGGAACAAGATTTTACTGTCTCTGTTCAGATATTGGAAATCATTGGCCTTCCTTCCTGCCATCTCACTGTTCTTGAGCTGATAGGAGTGTGTGTGCAAGTTAACATAGGCCTACTTGTAATCCAAATTTATGACCGCCTTTCGCCATGTTATCTATTATTTCCAGTAAAATACAATTTGGTTTAAAAATAGCTAGACCTGTGAAGCTTACGAGATTGAATCTGCTGCACTGTTCATGTCTGATGAACAGTCCCATAAATAATATTTCTTTTGTCCTTTATACCTCCATTCAGACCTGCAGTAGTTACCAATTAGGTCTTGAAAGTATATGGTGGAAAGTATAAGTAATGCAGATTAGAGACACTGATTGATTGGGTAGCAAGAATATATATTTGTGACAGGTGATACTGCTAATTAATACCATGTCAGATTTTTCTCATAAAACACAGAATTTAGATAATTTAGAAATAGTTGGTTGATGCCTTCACTGATCTTTCTCTGATCAGACGTTTGTTTCACCAGTCTGAAGAATGTCTCTCATAATTCCCAATAAGGCTTCTCTTCCATTTTTCACTGTCTGATATATTTTTCCATATGAATTTGAGTCTTCACTAAATCATTTCTAAAATGCATGTAAAGAATTATCATAGCTTAACCAAATTCTTAACCGTGTGGTGTTGGGAGCAGAACAGATGTTGCACACTTAATTAAGCTAAAAAGAAACACCAAAGCAATCAGAACTGATATTCAACTCTAGTTAGTAGGGCATTACTGGTGATTTTTTTTGTATTTTTTAGGAGTTCTGCTCCTACAACCAAAACCTCCACTGTTGAAGAATTTAAGTTGGTGTTCCTTCTAAGTGGCATCATTACTGTTAACACCTTTATCGGTTACTCTCTGGGTAGGGTAGTGCAGTGGTTTAATATGATCACATCTTTAGTTAAGGAACCAATTAAAAAAAGCCATCTTTGTTTCAGATCTAAACCAGTTAAATATTAGCAATAAATGCTTTATCATAAATGTTTTAAATATGTGAGGCAAACACAGCTTAATGATTTACCACACATTTCTGCATTCCAAAATTGTTTGCACAGCAAATTCCAAATTGAGCCAGCAATTACTTTCCACCGATTTTTCTAACCATCTCCAACTACAAGGAGTTGTAGGTACAATTTTCAAATGATAAAAATATTGTTGGAAAAGAAGTATCAAATCATGTTTATGTTACCAGTACTTGGCTGGTTCCACTTGAGTACTGGATACCGTTTTTTCAGTATAATTTTAACATAACAAATGTTAGGGTTCCTTGTATATATCCTTGGATATATTTCGCAGTAGGTAAAAAGTTATACTGTTTGGGTTTAGGGTTTTTTGCTTGTTTCATTTAATCATTTAAACATTTCATTCTTCGTGTGCATTTATCACCCCCTTTGAGAGCCCTAGAGGTCTTTTCTTCTTTTCTGCTTATGTCCTCAAATACCTAGATTACTTCTGATTAGTAACAATTCATCCAAACAAGCCTTATATAAAAAGGGTTCAGTTATTGCTGTCTTTTTCTTTTTTATAATTTCCATCCTCTTTTGAAAGTCCACCCTTCTTTAACACTCTCAGATACTGAGGCAGGAGAGCTGATTACAGTTTTCTGTTTATAACTTCACTAAAGATTTATAGGAAGAATTTCTAAATTCCTTGACACAGGTCAAAATCACAATTATCTTTATGTTGAGCTACCTTGATGCACATTGATATCTTTTTCCTTTTTTTTTTTTTTCCCCCTCCTCTGCCCACTTTCTTCTAGACTGCTTTGTCCTAATACTTTTCAAGTATTTTTTGTCATACTGTATATAGTCTGATTTCAGTCAAAACTTAGGCAGCTCTTACTGAGGTGTCCTTGAAGCAAGAAATAATTATTGCGTGTTATATTCATAGACTATTGGAACATGAGAAGCTGTGGAAAATAGAAAACACTCAGGTTTCACCAAACGGAACTTCCGAGTATTTTATTCTGTTTTCATAGAATCATAGAATGCCTTGGGTTGGAAGGGCCCTAGTCCAACCCCCCCTGTAGTAAGCAGGGACATCCTCAACTAGATCTGGTTGCTCAGAGCCCCATCAAGCCTGACCTTGAACGTTTCCAGGGATGGTGCCTCCACCACCTCTCTGGGCAACCTGTTCTGGTGTTCCACTACCCTCATAGTAAAGAACTTCTTCACATACCTCTGGATGACTACCACTATTCAGTATGTTTTAAAAATGTGGAGGCCACAATGTATCTATATAGTGAAGCCCAAGCTGTATTGACCCAAATCCATGAAACCTCATCACAATGTACTGTGATTCAAAGAAAACAAATCCTGTTGAAGATTACGTACATTTTTGAAAGAATCTGGCTCCATGTCACAGCAGCCTGGAAGGTATGCAGAGCCAACTTGGATCTGCTCTTTAAATCCCATGTCTATTGCAACCAGACTTGTTGCGAAACAATACTTCCCTCTCTGTGTAAAAGAACAAGTTTTTCTATGAGATTTAATTTATTAGGGTCCCAGTGTATGGATTTAATAGAGATGGTATAAAGATAAATGAAGGTGATATTTAAGTTGGGTTTCCCTGCAAAGTTGAATCAGGGATTTAATAGCATCAAAATCTTACTATCTTCCCCTACCTGATTTTTGAATTCATCAATATTTTTCGTCCCTTGAATGCTGCAGCATAAAATATCTGGATACATATTTTAGCAAATTACAAAGAGAAATACATTTTTTTTTTCAAACTGCTACACTGGTGTGTATTTGCATCAATTGTGAAGGTAAAATGTTTATTACTGTGCAGGTTTTGCAGGTGTTTTTCAGATGTTACACATGCTTTTGCTACGAGAGTGCAATGGTTTTGTCTTGCTTTATTTGATTTGCCACTGTTGTTTTCTGTATTTGCAGCAGGGATTTCCTTTGGTATAAAATAGACTAACAGACTTTCTTGTCTAAGTGCAGGGAAACTTGTCTCCTGTCAAAATCCAGAAATGCTTTCCACGTTTGTTCTGGGTTAATTCTTTATTTTATATATTTATTTATGTCCACTATTTTTCCACATGATTCAATTCTGGCAATAGATTTTTTCACCTTGCTTTTTTTTTTCTCATCCTGTCATGAGTCTGTTGATTCAGCTGTGTGAGTTTGAAGGATTATACATTTTACAGAGTTGTCAATAAATGGGGTTTAGGCAGTGGTGAATAGCACTGTTTCCTTTTCCACTAAAAGACAAACAGAATGTCTTCTAATGCCCTTGTGTGCTCGGCTGTATCTCATGCATCTCTGTGGCAGTGATCAGAATGTGAATGTTAGCAGCTTCTAAGGAGTTAGAGATAGGAAATATCTAGGACTAGCACTGGCATCTCCTACCAAATGCTTCACAAAGGAAATAGAAATGCCAAGTTCTTAAGAGCTCATTTTGCACATATTGGACTTAGGTCTTTATTTGGTTCACTGTTGCTGTTCTGGGTTACTTCGATAGTAACTTAGAGTGGATATCAGTGCAAAATACCAGTTAATTTCCTTCACATCTCTTTACTTAGTCTCTGTCTCAGTATTCTCAATGGATTGGAATCTGTGCTTAATATAATCCAGAGTTTGTCTGTATCTTAGTGGTGGTGTTATAATAAAGGATTAACATGAATCCTAGAGTATTCATATTTCTATGCTTTGACACATATGTCCTAAGTACTGTTCTGGAGCAGGCAGCTGAACTTTGGTATTAGCAGTTCCCCAGGGTATCAAGAGCTGCATAAGTGTCATGCTCGGCAGCAGTTGTTTTCCAAATTAAATGTGTCAGCCATGCAAATGTAAAGAGGAGAAGTAAAGCACAATGGCATTGCTCAGGAAAAATGATTATTTGTAGTCACAACAGAATGCTCAAGTCATAGTTTCATGTTAGGGTGAATTGGTCTGGGAATATAGGGGATGGATGAGGGCCATTGCCACTTGGGTGCCTAAGTAGTCAACCCAGGTAGTTAATTCAAGTTTTAGTAGTTTCATATTTTACCATGATCCAGTAGAATGTGCTGTTTCCCTCTAGTTAAAATAATTTTCTTGTTGAAGGGGAGAGGGGGAAAGAAAAATGCAGATTTTTCTAGTATTCCTGTCCTGGGAATTTCAGGGCCAAGTGAGTGTGACTAACTCTGACTAGAGAAGTCTGTGATATGTGGATGAAACTCTTACAGCATTTAAATGTTATCAGTAACCATTATTCTCAAACAGGTCCAGAAGCCAAAATAAAGCGTCTTTTGAAGGGGCAAAATTCTCATGCTGCAGTCCTGTTCACCTGCCAGGGAAGTACTTTCAAATCCCCTCAAAGTGATCAGGGTTTTGTCTTTGAAGAATGATTCAGGGTTCTTTCTGTCTTCCCTCCAGTCTACCAGTTGAGTCTAAAGTCCATTGACTGAGGAGCTAGTCTAGACCTTGAATTGTGATTCTTTTACCCTGCTATCCCACAAAGATTTATAGATCACTTTCTGTTGTGTAAAGCTGCTTTGTTCCTGACAGGAAAGTGAACAATTTCCAATTTCAGTGGAAAACTGCCTGTAGTGTTCTTAATGTCTGATCTTCTCATTGTTTTTTTTTGTCTGCCATGTCTCTTCCTCAGTGAGCAATATAATTAAAATTCATAGTTTGGCACCAGGATTTTGATTATATAGTTAATTCTTCATCATTCTTATGCCTCTGATTAATCATGTTTGCCCAAGCTTGTGTCATCCACTGACAAAGTGCTCTGAAGTTTTTGAGTTCATCGAGGGTTTGTTTTTTACCCCTTCCATCTTGTGGTAATCAAAGCTTTTAAATTATAAGATAATTCAGCATAAACAAGTAATTCTTCTCAGAAATCATCTTTAATTAATGGCATGCATGCTAAGCACAGGAACTTAACAGAAGAATGA
Organism: Actenoides lindsayi; assembly: GCA_025331215.1. Classification (NCBI taxonomy): domain Eukaryota; kingdom Metazoa; phylum Chordata; class Aves; order Coraciiformes; family Alcedinidae; genus Actenoides; species Actenoides lindsayi. The sequence goes on along the minus strand of WTSP01012348.1, from coordinate 77,481 downwards.
CTTTGTGTGGCTACTGAAAATAATTAGCATACACATTTATGTGGATTTAATCAGCATAAAAGATACCTGTATTGTATTTCAGGAAACGTCATCTTTCAAAGATATGATCTTTAGTTTGTTTCCTCTGTTTTTTTCTGATACAATAATTGCAATCATGTAGTGTTGGAGGTGGGGGAATACCACTTATCTTAGAAGTGAATGTATTTGTTCTCACTGCTTGAACAGGTGAAAAGTAATTGTAAAACTATGTAAAGTTTGACCTTCAGCATCTAAAAGAATTGAGATAAAATCAAATATTTTATTATGCAATTAGAGGTTTTATTTGTTTCTATATGGGTTGATTTGTTGTTTGTAGCATACAGAGAATGGAGAATTTACTTGCTCCAGCATTTTCAGTCCTGAAACTGCTTGTTTCTTTTTCCCTTAGTTGCAAGATGGAAATTATTACATTAACCAAGATTCATTTGTTTTCTTATGGAATGTAGTTTTTGTGTAAATATATAAATAGAAAGCAAATGTTGAGACCATTAAACTTCCAAAGTTGCACCCTGAAAGATACGTGGTTACTGTAATTATTCCCTCCTGCTGTCTTAATTAAGTATCCTTTGATCCAATTATGGTGTCTTACAGTAATTTCATGACAAGAGCCTTTGGAGAGGGCAGAATGTTCAACCTGTAACTTTTTCAGCATATAGGACATGAACTGTGGTTCCTGAATGAGTAGCTGTTGGATACTTTTCTCTGATTCACTGAGTGGCCTCACACTTTTCCTGCTGTGCACAGCATGGCAGCAGAGAACTGTGTGTCAGGCTAGTCTGGCTCCTTGTGAGCAGGGACTACTCCTTAGGTTAGAGGTCCTGTTTAAAAAAGGAGTAGAATTTCAACCTCTGAGCAAATGCCTGAAAGAACAGAACACTGAATAAAGAGGGATTATCAGCACCAGTATTCAAGGCAGTTCTGCAGAAAAGGGTACCAGCTTTGGAGTCCAAGTTGAAAGAAGGATCTCCCTACACTTGATGGAAAGAAAGATAAATTTTAAAACATAAATGTGGCCTAAGTATTTTCTTCCTGGTTTGCTGTAGACAGTTGTACACAGAGCCTGCTCACTGATCTCATCCCTGTCAGTGTTACCTAATTATCGCCAGGTATTCATCCTCTTGCAGGCATGATGCAGATTTGCTTGTGGGAGCCAGAAGACCGTTACATTTTATGGTGCTTAGTTTTCTGTTGTCTGTATCTCAGGCTTTTTAACACAGTTGGAGAGCCTTACCTGTTGCTGCACTGCTATTTGGAGGCAAAAGCAGTACCATGGTGGTGTGGGCAAACCCTTGGTGGGCAGCTCAGCCCCACACAGCTGCTCGCTCACTCCCCCACAGTGGGATGCTGGGGAGAATCAGAAGGATAAAAGTGAGAAAACTTCCGTGTTGAGATAAGGGCAGTTTGAAAGGAAAAGCAAAAGCTGCATGTGCAAGCAAAGCAAAATAAGGATTTCATCTGCTACGTCCCATCGGCAGGCGGGTGTTCAGCCATCCCCAGGAAAGCAGGGCTCCATTGCACATAATGGTTACTTGGGAAGGCAAATGCCATCACTCCAAATGTCCCCCTGTTCCTGGCATGCAATGTCCCTTTTGACAGTTGGGGTCAGCTGTCCCAGATGTGTCCCCTCCCAACTTCTTGTGCACCCCCAGCCTGCTTGCTGGCAGGACAGGGCGAGAAGCAGTAAAGGCGTTGATTGCTGTGCAGGCACTGCTCAGCAGTAACTGGGAAGTCCCCCTGTTACCACTGCTGTTTTCAGCACAAAGAGAAACAGCACCTTATAAGCTCCTGTGAAGAAATTTAACTCTATCTCAGGCAAAACCACTCCAGTATTTTTGAAGAACTTGGTTAGTGATCACACGTTCCGTATATTTTAAGCATTTGTCAAAGTTGAATGTGCTGAATAATTGTACATATTAATTTTGTTGCCTGTACTCATATTCAAACTAACAAATCTCTTCAGTAAAATGATGAGATGATACAGATAGCCTGATTGCCTGAAGTATGCTTTTATTTTTAATCACGATTCAGTTGCATTTCTGTCTGGCAGAAAACTGCTTAGGAAAATGTACACATTTTCAAGCATGTCATGAGCTATAATAGGCATTTTAAATCTATATGCTTTGAATTAAGACTTCATTGCTCGTATTAAAGTTGTCCACATGGCAATTTTTCCTCACTATCGTATTTCTAAACCAACTCTTCTTTTTTCAGCCCATTGTTTAGTGTCCTTCTCATTAAGATGTTCTGCTGCAGTGTTTACAATATCTTCATCTGACTCTTCTGAAATAGGTTATGTACCTTCAATATCACTTTTCATTGGTGATATTTGAAATTCAGATACAGATTGTTTACCTAGCAGTACTACCCATTTCTAATAAATTCCACCTAATTTGAAGGAAGATTATCTTTACAGTCTCAGCCTATGGTGGCTTTAGTATCTTCCAGCAAGTGGAATAATAAGGTACAATTTTTATGCAGAATTTGGGAGTGTGATTTTAGAAGTTAGGGTGTTTAAAGTAATTTTGACGATTGCATTATTTCAATTTCCATCAAGTAGAAGAATGCAAGATTCAGGTGGGAAATCATGCTGATCATTCACCTTGAGAGAGATAAGGAAAGAATAAAATCTATGTATTGGGGACAAGGGATGGTGTTTGTCGTATCATTACATTCTGCCTTGCAGTAATATTACAACATCAAAATAATACACTTTATAAGATTAATGTATACATGAGTATTTTAATGGATGGGATTTTGTATTATAACATCAAAAAAATTTCAGCTTTCCAGCAATGTTGAACATTGTCACCTATTTTTCAAAATAACTGATAGGCAATTTAGGATACAAGAATAACCTATATTCTTTTCTACCTGTTGGCAGAGAACTTTGCTAACCAGTGAGTGATATGTTATTTAACCTAAGTGTGCAGTATGACAAAGATCTTTTTCCCATGGCACACTATACAAGTCTTCTGTGTCATTCACCTTCTTGATATATTTTTTTTTAAAAGTGCCAAACAGAATCAAGAAGTTTGCTCTTGTGTTACAATTTCATAACAGAAAATTAAATCTAAATAAGTTTGCTTTTAAAGCTAAATATGAAACAGTTTCTTGTGTTCGTATTAGTATTGTTACTTTGCTTATTCTCTAAACTCTTTAAAGCAAGGAAGTGTAACTAAAGTATGTCAAACTGTCTTCTTTGGTAATGCTTTGTTGCTTAGCCTGGAGCGTGTTTTGTCCAAGCAGCACAACTCAATCAATACCTTTCTTGCCAAAGAGGGTTAAGAGTCTCTGTGGTGAGCCAGCCTCCCTGTGCACTTATAAATGTTCCAGGATTGTTCCTGTGTTTCTGTGCTTCTGCTGCTGGATAGAGTGAGAACTTCTACTGTTGTTGGATCCTGGTCATTGCCTGCCTATTTAGGGTTCATACTGTGCTTGTGAATTGTCAAAAAGAAAATAACCTGAAAAGGCTGGGTGGAACACATCTATGCCTGTAACTTCAAGGAGGAGGCATATCTTCAGCTGAAAATGTCTAGCATTCTTCCTAAAACTGAAGATTCTTTGACATTTCATGTTAACTTTCTTTGAACAGGAAGCTGTTAGTCCTCTGAATAATTTGATTATAATCTCCTCAGTGGATCCTTAGTGTCACTTTTGCAGAAGGTCAGCTTTGCGAGCAGAAACCTTGGGGTCTTGCTTCTCTGTGTCCGTTGTGCTTTTTCTACGGCTCTACCTGACTGTGTCACTGGCAAAAGCACTCCAAATTATCCTTGATGTGTTAAATAAAACTAGGGCTGATATGGTTGTGCCGTTATAATGTGAATCCCAAAATACAGCATTTCATCTGGCACTTCTCAGCAGCCGACTGGTTCACATGGGCAGGTCTGTGGAGAAGAACTGCTGTTTCCCTGACTGTCAACCAAGATTCCTGCAATGCTCTTTGCAGGCACTTGTCACAGTTACATAGGGAGGGCTAAGTTCTGCTTTACTCTTAAATTACAGGTTCACCTTCTTTATGAAAAAGAAATATTTTCTCCAGTTTTGCAACTTTCCCTTTTTCTTCATAGAATGACTTGCAGGAAATTTGCTATTGTGATAATTAATCTGCAAGGTAATATTAATTAGGGAATAGCATTTTTTTTTTCCTTCAAGGTATAATAAAAATAATTTTTAAGTGAAAATTTGAACGTGCTGTATATCAATTTTGTAATTTTTATCAAAATATATAATGGTTTTTTTAATTAAACTATTATGTAAGCTAAAAGAGGCAGAGATCAAAAACTTTGGCAATTTTAGCAATGTCATGATTAGGTATCTTAGTTGTCTCTTGCAGTCACTTGTATGTAATAGGTGGATTTTTTTAAATTACCTTTTTAGAAGTTTTTTTCTGTGTATGGTAAAGACAAACATATATTAGTAATAACAGTTATTGAGACTTGCTTATAGGAGCTCTTTCATAAGGCACTCAATTCTTGAAGTATAGGAGGAGGTTGGACATTGGTACAGTAAATAGCTGAGGGGTTTTTTTTGTTTGTTTGTTTAAAAAAAATAAATCTCAGGACTGAAAGCTGTGTATCTTTTCAGCTTGTTGTGATGAAGACCACAAGCCAAAATGATGCTGTGGGTGAACAGCCATTATGTTGCAACTATAGTTATACTACATAAGTGAAAGGTTTTATACCACAGATTGACGATACTGCTTTGGTTTCATACATTCTGAGACTTCTTAATCGAAACGAGTTCATTTAACACCAAGCTTTCTGCAGTGTGGGTGACCCATTTCATAGGGTAATAGCATTTGGTTATGGTAGTTTGCTGTGTTGCTTGTTCAACATTTATTATGGTGTACAATAGTCCATTTAGGCTTTTTCAAAACTGATAGTAAGGACTGTTGGATCCCTTCAGATTAGGGAATCAGATTGAAACAAGGTTAATGGCTGTGTATAGAAGGTGAAGCTTTGAGGGTAATACAGAAGGTGGATAGGTCACAATGTTCAAGAGCAGCTCTATTTGATTTTCTATTAGTCTAGCAGTATAAGTTACACAACCAGGAACAAAACCCACAGCTAGCTTTGTTTCATAACATGTGACTATTCATTTTTATTATTTTTTTGTTGTTAGTAACAAAAGCTATGACAACAAAGACATTGATACCTGGTACATCCAGTGTTAGAATTAAAAGCAGTCATATTAAAAATGAATTAAATTTTGGTTATTACAAAGAAACCTCACCAATTTACTGGGTTTGTCCTACTTGTATGAAATCTTTAATTGTGATGAAAAGTAGTTGGTATGGGGATTTATTTTTTATTATCATTATTAATTATTATTATTTAAAGCCCTCATAAGCACACATTTGCACTAACATACCATTTCTGAATCAGAAGGTCCCTTTTTTTACTTTTCTTGGCAAATTAGTCCAGAAAGACTTTTTTGATAGATTTGACGTCTCTGTAAATTTTTATTTATTTTTTCTTACAATGTACTGGAGCCAGCATCCTGAGTAGTTTAATTTTGATGTGAAATTTATACTCTTTTTACTCCTTTTCTTCTTTCAATTTTTTTAACGGTTACTCAGTTCTTACAGATCTGCACAGGAGTCCAGCTGAATCATGTATCTTTTAGTGCATAGAAGTTTGTCATGCTTAACTTGTGCTACTTAACAGGTTTTTTTTGTTTGTTTTTCCCCCCCACCATATAGGTATATTCGAATTGTTGGGACCCACAACACAGTGAACAAAGTTTTCCATATTGTGGCATTTGAATGCATGTTCACGAACAAGACCTTTACTCTTGAGAAAGGTCTGATAGGTAAGCAGTAAAACTGATTTCCTTTTACATGAACTGTTGCAAACAGTTGCCTTTTAAGACTGGTTGTCACTGCACTCTTACTCTGCTTCTGTTTCCACACAAAAATCTCTAACTTGACATAAATTATGCTAATAAACATAGCATTAGATGGCTGGTCCTTGCAACTTCTTTGAAATCCCAGTTTTGTGGAGTAATTAATAATGCGGTGGGAATGCTAAAGTTAAAATTTATCAACTGCTGTTGACAAAGCCACTGGTAATTGAGTCACTCTGTGCTGCTAGTCCGATTTTTTTTCTTTTCATGTCATAGTATGGTTGCTTTTGCCTCCTGCTACGTTGGCCTGAATTCTGTAACGAGGATGGAGTAACCGGAGCTATTTATTGCATTGAAGATGGATTTGGGCATTTAGGACCTCTTGTATAGCCTAGTTTCAACTGCTGAAAATAAACTCTCATGTGTTGATTTTCCCCCAAAGAGTCATAGACATACTTAGCTGTGGCAGAACGTTATATTGGCTACCTTTAATCTCAGGACTCCACGCTGATGGAGCTCTATTACATCTTAAGTAACAGACAACTTATATAATACTGATTTAAGTACCTCTACGTAGTGCTGCTTTGCTTAAGGTAGAAATACCCAACAGACCAACAGCACTGAATGATACACTATGTCTATGCTTTCTTCCATTTAAACTCATGCCAATGAAATCCTGAAATTCATTGAGAAGAGTTTTCTGTGCCATTTAGTAGTTGTCTATGTGGCATTTCCAACAGTTTGTTACTTCTGGCATGAAATTAAGATCGGCAAAATTGAGTTCATGCTGGTTTTATACATATTTAAACATATTTTAATTTTAATCATGCACCTATGATAGGTGGAAGAGAAAATAGTTTTCAAAAAAGAATGAGAGGGAAGACTGTAAGACTTTTTGTTTGTTTGTTTTTTGAGAAAACTATAATATTTAGCTATAAAAAAAACTGGGACACAACTCCTTCAGCCCATTCTACATGCATACAAAGTCATTGCATGGTTACACCTGATCTACTGAGGTTTGCTGTAATTTCATGATTTTTCTATTTTTTTAAGAAACATGGAATAACTAGCCTGACAAATCACACGTCACTAATTTTTATCTTATATAGCCCCAAACTGTACAAGTTGTCCTATAATACAAAGAGAAAGTTTTCCTTTTTTTAGGAAGTTTCTAAGTAGTATTGCAGTTGCTATTGACATGAAAATGAAATAAGCAGTAAGGAAGAACTGTGTTTAAAGAAAACATCTACCTTCATTAAGCTAGTTAGCAGAAAAACAAAATATTTTAAGTTTGATAAAACCCTTCATACAAAGTGTGCGGATAAGTGGTGCATGTGTCTATGCATTTAATATATGATTATCAGTCTTATTTTAAAAATACTTAATTTAAGACAGTGTGCTTTCCTCTTTTTTTTTTTTCTTTTTTTTTTTCTTTCCTCCTCTCTTCGGTGTTAATTCAAAGATAGTTTGGTTACAATGGTAGTCAAGGTTGTAAATCTGTGTGTTTGTGGAATTGTATTTGCACAAAAATTGCCTTATCTTTCAGATACTTAATGATATTTTGTGGTTTAGTGAATATTTTAATGAGATAAGCTATTTGATCTGTTTCAGCATTTCATGAGTTTCAAAGTTAATCTAGGGGATGGAGCCTTTATATGGCTTTTTTAAAATTTATCCATTTGAAAAAAATTTTTAGGTACAGAAATAGAGATTGGACTACATAATTGTATCCTTTGCTGTTCATGGTGATGAGTAGACCTATGCTGTCATTCAGTGTGGGTCAATCAAACTGCTGTGTCTGGAAGTGATCTAGAAGAATCAACGAGAGGCCTGTAGGGCTCTTGCGTTTTGTATTGAAGGGATGGTTGTCAGTACAATTAATAGAAAAGAGTGAGAATTCTGTGAGTAGCCATTTGAAAGAGGTATGTGGACCAACTTCCAACTGAGAGGCAGCAACAGTTGGATACACGGCCCTGCAGAATTTATGGTGAGAAAGGGACAAATGGAAAGATTCTGGGACTAGTTGAAGGCAGTCCAGTTGTGAAATGGTGCAGGGGCACAATGGCTGTTCCAGCAGAATTTATGGCCATCAATATTACTTACTCAGAAATATTCTCAACAGCTTTGATCAAGCAAAGTGACCTTGTATCCATTTAGTACCTAATTTTATACGCCTGTGATGGTTACTGTAAAATAGCATGTTGTCTGTCTCCCTTGATTAAGCAGACTGTCCCAGTTGCACTTCTGTAAAAAAATCTGTATGACTACCAGTGAGGTAGTTAGCACAGATTTTTTTTATTCTTCTAATGAGAATTTGTAGTGTTTGTTTCTATTTCTGCGGTGACTGGATAGGGTAAAGTGAACTGAAAGCAGTTAGGAAAGCTCCACAAAATACATGAAAGTGCAGTAATCGGAGCTGGTTCCTTGGTTGCTTTTAAGCTTGACTGATTATAGAAGCTTCATCCTCAATCCTTGAAAAGTAGTATTAGGTAATACTACTGGGTTCATTGTTTATCCCCTATGGTATTAAATATGGTATTAAGTTAGAACAAACACAGCTGGTGTTGCTATAACTTGTTTTATTACGAAAATGAAATGTTAGTCAGCCCTTGAAGGCCATATGGTCCTTCCAGAAAGACTTTGTGACACTTACTTGTACCAAAACAACACTGAAGGTAATATTACATATAGAGTTTGTTATTTGAAACCTCATTCCAAAGAAGTAAGGCCACTGAAGTATTTGTTTAGGGGTCTTATGTGGAGATTTGAGTAATTATTTAATTTTTGTGAAACCTATTCAACTTGTTCAGAAAACTATGTACAAAGAGGGTAATTTATCAGATATACTACTGATATGTAGCATCTATGTAATGGCTGTCGCTATAAAGTGAAGATAAGAAGGCTGGTAAACAAATAACAAAAATGAAGTACTGTTTCATGATAACAGCAATGTTATGTTGCTGTGTTTTTGTGTACAATATTTTCATGAAAAAATATTAACTTGACGTATTACATTTAAAAGTTAATATGGAAGATGATTTATATAGTCACTTCATACAATATTGGATGTGGTACTGACATGACCCATTGGTAGCTGAGTAGCAGGGAAAGTATCGTGAAATGCTCCAGCACTGTCTGGTGTTTCAGTGTTGGTTTACGCTTTGTTGTCTTGTTAAATGAGGTAAGTGACAGAAATTAATTCAATCATATGAAATTATTCCCTAACACAGATGTTAGCATTGAGATGTAATTTTCCTCTTGTCATAGTATTATCTCTAAACTTGTAAGTTAACGGTTCTACATATTAGATTCACGAGATTGACAAAACTGTTTCATTTAATAGGGACATAAATATGTTTTAAATCTCAGAAGCGTAGTATTTGCTTTTAATGAACTTCCACTTCTGAAATTTTGAATGGTCTTTAGTCATTAATATTTAATCTGGAATCCAAAACAAATTAAAATTTCCACCAACAAGAAATGCCCTCCTTTGGAGGCAGAACTGGTATCTGGTGTGACGTGATCTTTTTCTAAAAGGTTCTAATCTGCCCAGGAGCAAGAAGCTAAAACGGTGGATAACATGTGTAATTTTTTCCCATCTAAATATAGGAACCAATTCCTCTTTTCTGTCTCAAAGGGAAAAAACTGATAACCTTGCTTAGTCCTTTAATCCTTACTGAGTGCTGAGGGGCAGTCAAGGACTGTGCAGGCGTATGGGTTTGACCAGCCTACTGTCCTGTTTTCAGCCTGGTTAAGGTCATAGCGAGTGCAATGCAGAAGGCTTTTACATGAAGTTGTGTTTATCTGTAGTCTGCCTCGGTCTATCAGACTATCTTGTACATTACACATGAAAGGGAGAACAGTGAATAATGACTGAAAAGGAGGAGATGAAAATAACACACGGGAATGTCCTTGGTCACCCTCTGGGGAGTGCTGTTCAGTACTTATGAATCATTGTCAACCTTCATTTGTGTGCTGTTCAATACCTTAGGAGAGTTTGGTTTAAAAGGGAAAAAATGAAATGAATAAATAATCATTCATTTGTCTTTTACTCTCTGGCAGTTATTTAAAAGAAAAATAAGAAAGTATAACAGAGAGAAACAAGTCAAATCAGTTTCCTAGTGTGTAGTTCAGCCTTGTAAAAGATTACTCATGCTCTCTCCAAGGAAGCGGTGAGATATGCTATTTTTGTTTCTAGTTCAATGGTACTATCGTATTTTGTTTCTTTTCTTTTTTAAAGGTTAACCTTCTTTCAAAACCACTCAGGTTTACCCAGCAATATAAGTCAAATCTGCTGCCAGAAAGGCCTTAAGAAATTATGAAAACTTGAAGACCATCTAAATACTGTGGGGATTTTTTTTTTTCCTCTTTCTACATGAAAGGACAGCCCTATGGTCTGTTTAATTGTTGCTACCCATTCTTCAAAAGAGATCTGTTCATAAGGTTCCAGTTACTTCTTTTTTTTTTATTTCCTTTTTCTTTTCTTCCTATTTCCAGTGCTGCAACAAGGGACATGTACTTCCTAGGCCTCTTCTGAAACAATTGCTGTTTCTGAAAGCCTTCTTCAGGCAGAGTGTTTAATGAAAGAGTCTGGTAGTCAGCAGGTTGGTTGGCAATTAAAAGTATGGCCAGTTGTAATGACTTGAATGCTGTTCTGATTTGTTGGATCAGAAACCATGAGCTCTAGGTAGATATTAACTGAAAAAAATCGGTCTTCTCTGAAGTCAGTAGGACATAGACAGATATTAGTTGGGTTTTCTTTTCCAGCTAAATACAGTTTGCGGAAAGGTTTTCACTGAATCAAGTGGAAATGCTGTTGATATTTATTTGAAGTTGATATTTCTTGAGATCTTGATTGATTTTGTGTTTGAAGATTCAAATGAAATGTAGCAATGTCATCAGCAACTTTCAGCTCAAGAAAATAGAGTATGTGGAAGGGGAGACAGGCCTTTGTGACTGTACTTTTACTTAACTGAGAAGTCTATAGACTTGGTATTTTCTACCTTGTAGCAAATAAACAAGTGCTAATTCCTGTATTGAATAAACATTAGACTTAACAAAACTTTTGGCAATGTGGAAAATAATGAAAGCAAAATGCACAACACCCTTTTAATTATTTAATACAATAAAATCAAATCCTAGAATAATAGTGACATCCCTAATTTATTTTTTTTTCCCTCAGCTTTCCTTTTTTTAACTGTCACTTTCTAGTGAGAAAACTTCTGTAAGCTCAGCAGATAGTTGTGTAGAGAAGAAATGCAGTTTTACCATTAAAAGAAGTAATAGAAAGCTGAGCATTTAACAGGTGTTAGCATGAGGGACAAATCACTTCATATTAACTAAACAAAAATGTATTTCTTGTTGTATAATTTCTTGTTTATAGTTTCTCCACAAAGTGATGGGTTTGTAAATGTCTTAAGAGAATCTGGTAAAATGAATAATTGTGTTTCAATAATGACACTACAGCTGAGAACCTTTGACTGTTACCTAGACTGCAGTATAAATGTATTCAATAGTTCAATATATTCAATAATTAAATTCAATTTAATTGCTGCCTTCCTATGAAATAGGACTAGTTAGTAGATCTACTGTCTCTCTGTATGTTTATTTTCGTAGTTGAATTAAGGCTTATTAGTGGCTGATTTTGTAAGCAGGAAACTGCTTCATTCTGTTCTTTCCTGTGTTGCATAGAGTTATTTGATGATTTTTGGACATTTTTTTCCTGACATTTTCTGACTTCTTTTTGTTGCTGTTAAAAAATTGATTGCAGTGAATTTGCAGTGAATGGGCAGAAAGCAAAATCTGTCCAGACTGGAAGATGAAAGAGGGAGTACTTTATACTCAGATATGGAAGCCAGTTAACAATGACTAAATTAAATTTTTCCAGAGAAAAAAATTCTCATGGAAAAATGAAGTATGCTAAAAAAAAACCAAAAAAACCCAAAAAACAAACAAAAAACTTAAGGAGTGATAAATAAATATGTCTGAGACTACCACACACTTCTGATACATTTTTCTCCAAGGGGTATCTCTGAGGACAATTGAGTAACATCTCTGTCTTATCTTTAAATGTAGCCAGTATAGATGGCCCTTAGGCCATGCCTTGAACATGACAGTCCTTTATAAAAATACTGTTACTAGAATTAAATATACTGCCAAATTGTTCATTGCTCCATGCTGCATCATAAGACCAGGACACAAGAAAGTAAGTCTTAATAAATGTTTTGATGCTGCTGTCCTGTAACCTCAATCATCTTCTCCTTTTGTTTGCTTACAGAATTTTGTATGCTTTGCTAACACACATCTTTTCTGTTCCATATAAGCAAATGAGATTTGTCAGAGCAAAACTGCTGTATGAACAGCGGGGTAAAAAAGAATTTACATATTTGTAATCTCCTGTCTTCTTTTCTCTTACAACATTGGTTACTGTAAAAGCTGGATAGATGGTGGATTAAAAAAAAAAGAAACAAGAATAGAAACAAGAATGTTGGTTTTGGCAGTATGTTTTTGTAATCAAATGACCTAAATTGATGCAGAAATTCTGATGGGATAAAGGAAGAGAAACAGAAGACTTGAAAATACAGCACAGAGCAGAATCCCCACCAGATGGTATTTTTAATAAATATATCAAGCGGATATAAAAGATGATAATGAACATTCTCAAAATAGGGAGTGTCAGACCCCCCTAGAGAGAAGGAACAGCGTGGCACCTTCTGCACACTGCAATTAGTTAGAATCACTTTATAATTAACCATTGTAGGAAAGACCAAAGAATTATATTAAAAGTACACTGAGGCAATTCCTGTGTATTTTTTAAGGACTTCAACTAATCACAGTAACATCATCTTAGGAGGTCACAAATTAGTGCAGAAATCTAAATGTGAGAAGGAGTGGGGTGGTGCTCAGAGGGCATGCAGGTAAAATATTGGATGAACTGTGTTTAGTTAATGCCTTGCATAGCTCAGAGGGTGTTCAGAGTATGGCATAAAGCCTCAACATGAACACTGATTTTTGACACTTGATCTTTCACTTTTTAACCAAGATTTCAGTAGCTTCCTCTTCTTACAAAAATGCAATAATATATAGAAGATGCTTTACTGCCTATATAAAATGAATACTCAAAGAAGTTCCCTGCTGCCATGGAAGAGGGGAAGGAAACCAAAGCAACCTTTATTTCGATGGCAGTACTCTTAACTTTGCATTGTCAGTCTTTGCTTTTTTCAGATTGTTCCCAGTGAAGTTCTAATGTCTATCACCTGCTCCCCCATAAGAATCCGGGAATTTCTGAATTTCTTTTCACTAGCAGGGAAGCAAAGGGTTTCCAGAAAAATAATATTGTGGGTTTGGTAATTTTTTATGACCAAAGAGAGATGATAGTACATTTGACAGTGTGGTGGACTTTTCAGAAACTGTTTCTTTTCCACTGCCTTGAATCATTACTTGGCAAGGAGTTTGCACTTTTTTTCCCCTGTGTGTTTTATGATGGTTGGTTGGTGATTTTCTTAAGATTATGCTTCTGACGCCACCAGCACACTTAGAACAGAGAGTCCTAGTTCTACATAGAAAATTATCTCCTTTTCGGGTGCTGGGGACTCCTATAATTAACCTTGAAATTTCATATAGCTCTATTTCATCCATTTTCGGATGTTGTAGTATTTTAAATACATATTTTACAGACAGCTATTAAAAGCATTTAATTAAGTTATCAGAGTGCAGTGGGCTTAAAATGGTACATATGCATTTGTCATATACATCGTTTGTTTTCTCAAGAAAATTCAAGTAGTGTTTGGGTTTACGTCTTTAATTTTTTGTGCTGTTCTTGTTTTGGTTTGTTTGGTTTTTGTAATTTTTCCAAAATATTTCTTACGAGATACTGTGAATTTTGATATGTTGTTAAATTGATCATTGTCACTCAGATAATCTTTAACTTCTTTCTTACGGTCTCTTTTAAATTGCGTTGCCACACACACTGGTTGTTCATTATCAAAGGCTGACACAGACAATCGGCTTTATTTCAGTACAGCCTGTGCTGAAGGAGGGAGGTTGTGTCATGAAAACAGGAAGAAATTGTTTGAAAATTTTGAAAGTTTTGCTAGACAAGATTATTTTTTCCCAACTGTATTAAAAGAGTGCTTTCATATCACCAAGACAGAAATCTGTCTGTTAATTTACCAAGCCATTTTGGGATCAGTGCTCTAAAAATTGTGTGTACCACTTGATTATGCTTCATAGTTCATAAAATAAGAGTTCAATTTCCTTTCGTTGATCATAATTTCATCCCTTTTTTTTTGTTGTTGTTCTTTTTTGGTTTTCCAGTTTTTTGACAGAAGGACCATTGGTATCTGAACTATTTTGTGACTGTATGTCATCTTTGTGTTTTTAATTCACAGTTCCCAGTGAAAATGTTGCAACAATTGCAGACTGTGCCAGTGTGATTGAGGGTGTAAGTCGCAGTCGCAATGCCTTATTGAACGGGGACACAAAGAACTATGATTGGGATTCTGGATACACATGCCATCAGCTTGGAAGCGGAGCTATTGTAGTACAGCTAGCACAGCCCTACATGATTGGATCAATACGGTAAGAGGGTTTATTTTTCTCTAAATTAAGGGCAACAGTGAAACTTTGGCTGAGCGCAGTTATTTTCTTTAGAATATATGACGTTTCAGAATGATGGTAATTAGGGGACTCGTTTAGTTGTTGTCACTTGGCTTCATAGTTCAGCATAATGGGCATGTTAAAAATTAAATGTGTGAATTATATGTTGAAATAGAGCAGTGCAGTTCCAGAAAATCTTACATTTCAGAGGCATAATAATAGTAATAGTCAAATTGTAAGATTAAGGGTATATACTTATATTAAAATAGAAATTTAATTGCAGCCTTACTTGTGGTCAAAGTAGGTTCAGTTCCTCATATCCACCTCATTGTGAAAACCTTTATTGAAGAAAGCCATCATCTTGAGTCAGCCAGATTTCCTTTTCACTGCACAATTAGTACCAGTTCTTACTTGAACATGGAGTGTATAATTAGGGTACAGTAACCTGAATATTGCTTTACGGTGTTGGATAAATGAATGTGTTTAGATATCGATTTAAGTTCATTTGACTATTTCTACAGTAAATACCTGTCTACGTATGACGAACACACTTTTGGCTAGCGTAGAAATTTTGGAAGTAGATTGGACAGTAGGATTGTTCACAGGTGAAAACAAAAATTTTCTTGCCAACTGCAGATTCTTTGTAAATGTTTGTGCGTTTCGTAAAATCATGTCTTAAGAATATGTTGCCTGTTGCCAGGATGTAATTTGTTTTCAGTGACAATGGGGGGAAAAAAATTCAAACCATTTCTGAAATTAAACTAACACTGAGCAAAGGTTGAAACCCCACATGAGGTACTGGCTTGCAACAGAGACCATGAACATAAATACATATTGCTAGGAACTAGTTTGGTGCCGTCCATCTGTTATGAGTTCCCTCTTCAAACTGTCTGATGAGCAAGTGAGACTTGAAAGCTCTTTTATAACTGCCAATTTCTAGTTTGTGTGCTTTGGTTTTGGCTTGTGGCATTGTTACGATGGTTATAAAACTTTGAAGATCAAGTTTCAAATTGGACACCCAGACATCTCTAACCTAACAAAAGTACTGTTTAGCTATAGATGTTATGCAAATTGCTGGTCCAGTGTTGTTCTTTACTGTGTGAAACATGTTGAATAAGTACATTTGGCAGCTTTCCACACTCAATGTTTTATGCTTCTGAGTTTGGTGGTTTTAATGTTCAATTAAATATTGCATCTCAAGTAGGAAATCAGGAAGATACAGTACTCAGATTTCTTAAAAGAGGTAATTGAAAATGTAATTACATCATTTTCATGTCACTTTAAACTTAAGTAGCAGCAGGTTTGGCCACATGAATGTGTTAGAGAAGAAATATATTAACTGAAACACATAATTTGTCACTCTCTGTCTTCCCATCTTACCATTTTCTGCTATTTTTCAACTGATGAATCATATCATCTTTTCAAGTCAGTGAAAAAAACTGACTTTCCTATATTAAATATTGTGGTAGTGTTTATTCCTGAGCAGAAGATTTTAATAAGTCTCATTATTAAATAGTGTTAAGTGAACTAGACTTTTGGTTGCCAAGAAATTATAACTGTATAATCAGCAAGTGTGTAGAGGAAATTAAAAGCAAACAAACAAAAATCTAACCCAAGAAACCCCAAACTTTACATAATTTAAAACTAATAGGCATTTAATGGTTTATATGGTATTGCATTGTACAGATATAGGGTCAGAATCTCATCCTTTGTCAGCTTTCCTGCATGTATAGTACAAACAAGATGAAGAGCTTGCCTTAAATGACAGCAATAATAAACATCATCATCTAGGGTATCTTCTGACAGAGGAGACTCTGCCTGCATTGCCTAGAGACAGAAATGCTATCGCTCTGTCATCTTTTCCTTTTTGTGTTCTGCCTGGAAGAACAAGTGTCTGGAGTTGCAGCTATGTCTGCTGCGGATCATAGGCAGCCAAGGGAAAGATGCCCCTTTGAGTGGGGAAGTAAGGTTTCACTATGTGGCAGCTACAGCTGTGTCAGGGGTCTAGAATGTTTCCTGTACTTCGCAATGCTGAAGGTGGTGACAGTGGTCTCTCTACTTAGCACCAGGAAATCTGTGACTGGTACAGAAATCAAATTACGTATAAACATAGATTAGAGCGAAAAGCCTTAATACTTTATCGTAAAGAAAGCAAGAGATTTTTCATCAGAGTAGGATCCACATCTGATTTAACTGTATTCGTTACCTGTTTTCCTGCTGTGTGCTTGCTTAAAATATCCCTTGGTCTTATCCTCCCACCTAATAGAAAAAAAAATTTCCAGGAGCATTTTCTTTTAGCTGTATACTGGGACTGCAGAATGACATGAATTGCTCTACCCCCAGAAAATGAGTCAGAACTGTGGGTTTGGATTCTAAATGAATAATTAAGAGTTAAAGTACATATCTTTTAAGTTCAGAGACATGTATTCAGTGTAGTTGTATTGGAGAGAGTAAATATGTGAGCCTTTGTAAGAAGGGTAGTAGCTGCTTTTAGTCTACAGAAATTGGAATACCACTGGAGAGAGCTGCCAAGTCAGAACATGTTACCATGACAACTAAAGTCCGAGTATGAAAAAAGCAGAACTGCTTTTCATACTCAAATATTCATTAGAAATACATAGAGAGCTTTATGTTTCAGAAATATATATCTTGTGTGCATACAGGCAAAAGTCATCCCATTGTCTTAGAATCTTAGATTCATTCAGGTTGGAAGGGACTTGAGGAAGACATCTAGCCCAGCCTGTTCCTCAGAGGAGGGTCAGCTAGGAAGACAGACTGTTCTACTCAAAGCTTTATGCACTCGGGTTTTGAAAACCTCCAGGGAAGGAAATTCCACAACTTCTCTGGGTAGCTTGTTCCAATGTTTAATTATCCACATAGTGTATGGGGTCTCGTTTTGTTTTGGGTTTGTTTGGTTTGTTTTTCTTTTCCTTTTCACGTGCTTCATGTTTTCCTGTGCCTCTAGTCCACCTGGAATGTCCTATTTCTATTTTTGACTATTGTATTTTGTTTTTCCCGCTGTGCACCTCAGTAAAGAGACTAGCTCAGTCTTTTTAATAACCTGCTCTCAGGTATTGAAAAGTGCTGTTAGGTTCCTCCCTGACCCCAAACCTTCTTAGGCTAAACAAGCCAGTTTCCTCAGCCTCTTGCATAGTGTGTGCACTTAACCTCCCAGCCATCTTGGTGGTCCTCAGCTGGACTTGCTCGGATCTATTGGCGTTGTATTTGGATCCAAAATGGGATGCAGCATGCTCGGTGTGACCTAAAAAGGGTCAAGCAAAGAAAAATGATCTCTTTCCCTTGTTCTCCTCGCTCAACTGCTGTTGCTACAGATCAGCATGCTGCTGGTCTTCATTGCTGAGACAGTACACGGGCAACTAATGGCATCTTCTGTTCAGTATGACTTCCATGTCTGTTTTAGCACAGCCAGTCAGACCATAGCATTTACTGCTGCAGTGGATTAGTCTGTATGAGGTACACGATTTTGCTTTTAATCTTGTTGAATTTCATGAGATTCTTTTTTGCCCATGCCTTTAGCTTTCCCAGAGGCTGACAGTCAGCCCTCCTGAATGGCAGCCACGCTCTCAAGTGTATCCATTGCATCCCACAGTTAGCTGTCATCTGGAAGCTTGATAAGGGCTCATTCCACCTCCTTGTCCAGGTCATTGATAAAGATATTTAAAAAGCATACAACCCAGAATAGTCTCTGGAGCAACTCCTCTTGCATCCAGATCTCAGGGTGGATGATGCGCTGCTAACCATTACCTGTTGAAATAAACTAGCTAATTCTTACCTGTACTGCAGTCTACAGTAGCCTATACTAACATCTCAACTGCAATACAGGGATACTATGGGAGACCATATTGAAACCTTGTTAATATCAAATACTTCTTCAGGTATTTGTCTATAAATTTGAAGCTCTTGACTTCCACATCAAAATTTACTCAGGAATTTTGAAAGAGATGTAATAGTAGTCTGTGCTTAATACTATTTTGTAACAGAAAAGACCAGGAAAACGTTGTGGTTGGATTAGATGACCTGTAAAAGGTCCTTTCCAACCCAAACTATTTTATTGATTTTATGATTGTATTTTAAAATAATTATAACTAAATATTGTGGTTTAGAATACAGAAATGAACTTTTTTTTTTTCTTTCTTTATTTAAGAGGCTTATTGTTTTGTTAAGATTCCTACCTGGAACAGCTTGAAAGATACTTAGCAGAGAAAATGGTACTTTAGGTAGTTTTTCCACATCGTTGCCTGTCCAGAGAGAAAATAACCTTGCTATTTTTCCTCACTGAAAAGGCTCTTATCAATGACACAAAAACTATTCTGTTTAATTAGGAACAGAAAGACAGGAATTGGTGTGTTTAAGATAGTAAATATAATTTACCTTTTAAATGGCTAAAACTTTAGTACTTAAAAGGCTGCCATATCACAATAGCACTCTAATTATCCCTACTTCTACCTGGAATAGAAGTATAATCCTATTCTGCTACAGTCTTTGGCTGATAACTTCATAGGGTTGTGGGGTTTTTTAAAACTAATTTCCAAAAAAGAAAGAAAACAAACAAACTGATGGAACAGGATTTTTTTTTATAGTGTATGTGGTGGAAGGAGATAGAATTCTTCTGTACCATAGTGGTTTTCATGTTAAAATAATTAGAAAGATTTTGCATCTTTGTGAAAGAAAATTAAGGATTTATCCCTGTTTAATCTATTTAAAGACTTTATTGCTAATATGAATACATGATAGCCAACAGTTTTACTCTTCATTTTCAGAGTAATTCTTAAATTAACAAAAAAAATATCACTTAGATTTAATGTGTTTTCTGTTTGTTTATACCATCATCATGTACCTCTCTTATGCTTTCTAATTTTCATACCACTTCTGCCTAAGAAGGTTTTCTTTCTTTGCTGCTCGTTTTCTCTGCATGGCTGATTTGAGAGTGAGATCATAACGGAGAATAAATGATCATATAAGCACATACCAAACATGCAGGAATTTTGTCTCCTTTATAGGATCTCAAAGAAAGGTTGATTCTCTGCAAAATAACTACTGAAACATAAATAACTGCAGAAAATAAGAAAGTGTTTATAGACAACTGGAGGCAAAACCACAAAGATAATTGTATAGAAACCCTCTTTCCATATGGTTTTGGGGTTGTTCTCTTTTTTTCCCCATCTTTCAACAAGTGCTGCTACCTTACATTTTAATTTCTATCTTTGGGTTTCTGTAACTAGTTTTAGAGCACAGTACTATCAAATATTTATACCTTATGTGGTAACTGCTGACTTAAGAGTAGGAAGCAGGTATCATCCTGGCAGGTGCATGACTATTATTTGGTATTCTGATAACACCTTGAGTATACATAGTTATACAGCAGTCTGAACTAAACAGTGACAATCTTTTTTTTCTACAGAAATCTAAGAATAAAAAGCAAGCAGAGACAGCACAAAATGCTTGTATAAATGCAGGACAATCAATCATAGGGCAACACATGACATTTAGAGAAACACTGTTTAAAAAAAATACTAGCGTCTTTGGGTATAGCAGGTAGCCAATGTAATCAGTTTTCTACACCTGTAATAATTTTTATTTATACTTGAAAAGCTTTCATTTTATAAAATGAGGGATTGTAAACACGTAATGTAAATAACTGTAACGTATTAAATGACTAACAGGCTTAGACTTTAGATAAACAAAAAAGTGGCGTATCAGAGATATGTTTAAATTTCACGATGTTGCAGGGAGTGAGCTGGATGAAGCTTTGTTCCACCTTATTTTTTTTTTCCCCTTCTAAATCCTGAGGGCAAGATTCACTAACAAGAGCTAATTTAGCTTTTTATTCTAATATGGAAAGTTCTAGAAACATGGTCAGTTTTGCTATAAACAGATGCATTTCCAATGAGTATAGCTCTTCATTTTTAAGTGAATCTCCTTCCTGTCTTTCAATATCCATCTTAGCAAAACACAGCTTCTCTACAAAAATTTAGCCTGTTAGTTTGCCTTGAATGTATTTCAAAGATTATTGTACCTAGCATAAAAAGTGGCCCTTGTGCTCAGTGTACATAATCACCTGAAAGTTTTTTTCACTGCTTCTCCAGAAAGTCATTTCATGCAGACTAAATTCCTAATAGATTCTGTTGTCAGTCTCCCTCCCCAGTCTCTCCTAAAAAAGCTACTGCAGGAAGGTGAAGAATGAACTTCATTTTCTTTTGCAAGTCCCAAAGGAACAAAAATCTACATTTAGCATTCATGCTAAGTTGCTATTGGAAATATTTTGCCAACTTTAATTCACGCATTGTTTGGTTTATAATAATTCTAAGCCATATGGGTTTTTTTTAATTATTTAACTTGGGCTAGGTTGTTTTGGGAGAGAGCAATTATACACATTCTTAAAAGGAACACATACGTCCTGTTAGCCTTTCACTCTAAAGCCAAGCCAGTTATATTTAATTACAGTATTGGTAGTGGAAATTACAGTCACCAGTGTGCTTCTGATATTCAAACTCTTGATCACAGCTTTGAAAACTTGGATCAAGGAGACAACGCTGAGCCACCGTGATAAAAAGGATGCTATGGAAAAGAATAATTAGCTATATTTTAATAGTCTTTTTAAAAGAAAACAAATTTATGTATGGTTTTGGTTTTCCCTCTTATCATTTAGAAAACTGGGTTTCAGTATAGCTGTTAACTTAATTTTGGAGCTCTTGATTTTCAGTAGTTATTAAATGCAGGATTTTAATCTATAAAATTTTGATTTCCCTTTGTTTGTTTGGTTTGGGGTGGGGGATGTTGTTGGTTTGGTTATTTTTTCTTAACGGAAAATGCCATTCGTTCAATCCCTTCAGTATTTGGAGACCTTCAAGCTAGAGAAAAGCAGAGTGGGGAGGACCTGATGAAGCAGGGGGAGAGGGCTTGGAGATGTGTGGATTTGTTTTGTGGTGTGGGGTTGTTTTTTTAAGTCTTTCATGATGCCACAGGAAACTATTTTTAGTTTTTATAAAGTCGGCTCTGAATTTTTTAATTTGCAAATAGACATTATTAATATGTGCTAAAAGGCTTCTGTTAAGTGTTTTATTTTAGCTTCTCAAAGCTATTTTTGATAGCTTAATATTTTTTATAATTTTAATGAGCTGGGTTCATTCGAGAGCATCTACAGAGTTTATTTTAAATCTGCTTGTCAAGTAGACCCGATTCCACTTTGAATGCTGGGATTCCAAAATCTAGAAAAAGAACTAAACTAGATTGTTTTGAAAAGATGATAATAGCAGTGGGGTTTAGGGCAAAGATACAGACATGCATATCATTAATAACCAAATTCCAAAGACAGTCGAGCTTCTGCTTTGGACAGCATCCCTCTGGATTCTACATTTGCCAACTGGCTATGTCGTTTTTCCCCCTCCAGCAATGTTAGTTTTTTAAATGTTAAAAGTGAGCAATCGTTTTTACAGTTGTATTCCTCCCAAAAGAGGTAGCAGCTGAAAGTAAGAAAGAATTTCTCAACTGCAAGAATGGAATTTTATTTTATAAAACTTTGACGCTTCTGAAAAGTGATTAAAGAGAGACAGCTTGAAACCCTGTGCCTGGGAGGGTCTGTAGTGTGGCACAAGTTCTGTTTCATTTATGTATGTCTCTGCTATTTTCATTAACAAGCAATGGATCTGTATCTGTTCCACTTGGAAAAATGTAGATCTGTGGAAGATCTTCCACACAGCTGGAGAAAGAACCCAGGTTAGGTATTTTACTTGGCTTTCACACTTCTCTGTGTGTGTGTGGCTGTAGTGATTCTCATTTAGGTCATCATTTTGGATAGCTAGCTGTGCTTTGGTTATTTGACTACAGCAGGTTAATTTGGTTCTGTAACAAATAGATTTAAGCAATAATCCTAGTAAGTGTCAGCTAACTTTTAAAATAATCTGAGGATCAAGAGACAGCAGCAGTTGGTAACAGACAATATATTGCAGTAGACTGTTTATTTTCTATTGGTGTATTTGAGTAAGGGCTCGGAGAATAAGAGCTGTAACAGAAACAAAATCAGCAAAACATAATGTCCCATGACAGACATACTGTGGATTGTTCATTTAGAATATAGCAATTCAAAAGCTCTGGGTAGGTTGACAAGAGAGCATTATTTCAGAGGATGGTAAAATGCAACATGCTGGTTTTGCCTCCAGTCACCTCTAACTCAAACAGAAAAGATTTTTGAAATTTTGTTTTTGATATCACATTTGTCATTGAGTTTATAGGAAAACAGTAAGAACAGCAGTTAGTTTTTCTAAACTGTACCCTGCTAACCACTGAAGTGACACCAGCCAAGGGTTTTATGTAAAATCTAGGCAAAACCACATACATTGATCCAAGTATGGTCAACATTTAACTGCTTCTACAGAAAAAAATGCAGAAGTGTCTGCCTTTGTTCTCACTAGTCTGTTCTTCTTTTAAGTTGTGTAAATATCCTCTTGTTGTTTGTGAATGTTCACGGGGGAAAAAAAACCAAGCTCCATACTGGTTCACAAACATGCTAGACAGAATTTTCCATGGTTTTTGCTAAAGAAGGCATTCTGTGCTGGAAATCTTTAAGTACACATATCTCAATCCCATCCACTGAAGAGGAGAGTCAAGGTTCTTGGGTTTACTTTAATTCATATCCTTAGAAATAAAATGAAATTAAGGAATGATGTTGAGGTTTCAAATATCTCTTACAACAGGGAGATAATCCCCATAGAAAGAGAAGAAATAGAGAAGATATAACATTTGCCAGATGTGTTTGTTGAGAATGATATACTTAAATTAAATCACATCCCTGGTGCTTTAAATCAGCTTTTCTGTGAGACAAGTATTGAAACTGAAAGCTGTTCAATACGTCGTTTAGTGTACTTCCTGAAGAGCTGCATGTTTGTTAGAATGAGTATGGAACAAGTCCTTGAAACCTCTATTTTCTTCTCTTTTTTTCCATCTTTTTAGCAATTTGGTCAACAATTCATTGCCTTTTTCTCTCATACGAGGTGGGAATTCCCATTTTCCTACTTGCTTTTTAGATATACTCCTGCTGTATTTACCAAGAAATACAATTAAGAAGGCGGTGTAATCTTTTCAGTCGCCAGAATCCTTTTTCTTTCCCCTCTTAAACTGACCTTTCCAAACAGATCTTTGTTTCAAGTTTAAAGCAAGCAATGCCACATGCGAAATAATTTAGTTCATTTATTGGCTTACAAAGAAGTT
This sequence comes from Actenoides lindsayi, assembly GCA_025331215.1. NCBI lineage: Eukaryota > Metazoa > Chordata > Aves > Coraciiformes > Alcedinidae > Actenoides > Actenoides lindsayi. The sequence goes on along the minus strand of WTSP01012348.1, from coordinate 53,772 downwards.
AAAAGTAATTGGAATAATATAATAGATTAATGTTAGTAAGTTGGTTATTATAAGCCTTTAAGTCTATACTGGCCTTAGAATCATAAGAATAGAGACACTCTATTTTGAGATGACAGAAACAATAAAGACCTTGCTGAGTGTTAGAGGCACGTTCTAAAAGAAACAAATAAATTTATAAAGTTTTAAGAGGAGGAAATAAAGGAATGGAAAAATTAAGCAGCTTTGTTTAGTGTTGATTTTACTTACCATTCAACAACTTTTTCCTACTTAGGTTGCTGCTTTGGGACTGTGATGATCGGAGCTACAGTTACTACATTGAGGTTTCAACAAATCAGCAGCAGTGGACTATGGTGGCTGATCGCACAAAAATTTCCTGCAAGTGAGTTTATTTTTTTCCACTTATTTGCACAAGGTCAGAACTGGAAACTTTTTTTTTTTCTTCATTCTGTTGTTTACTTACATAGGTTACATTTGGACAGTGAAAAGAATGATCAATACCTAACCTGTAGTTTACTAACTCTAGAGCCTTGTAAATATAACTTTAGGAGGTAACAGCTTCTGGTGTGGCTGAATATCCAGATTTTCAAACCAGAATCAAATTCTGAAGATCAACATCAGTATCGGATCTTCAAACAATCATAGAATCATGGAATGGCTAGGCCTGTAAGGGACCTCAGAAGGTCATCTAGTCCAGCCCCCCTCCAGTGAGCAGGGATACTCTCAACTATACCAGGCTGCTCAGAGCCTTGTTCAACCTAACCTTGAATATCTCCAGGGATGGGGCCTTAACCACCTCCCTGGGTAGCCTATTCCACTGTTCTTCCACCCTCAATGTGAAGAACTTCTTCCTGATCTCCAATCTAAATCTACTCTTCTCTAATTTAAACCCATTACCCCTCGTCCTTTCACTACAGGCCCTCGTAAACAGCCCC
>WTSP01012348.1:0-38144 GCA_025331215.1 Actenoides lindsayi | reverse complement strand
AAGAACTGTGCTGAGCGGGTTATCAGGCATTGGAATGGGTCACCCAGGGCAGTGGCCGAGTCCCCATCCCTGGAGGTATTTAAGAGCCAATTAGATGGGGTGCTTAGGGACGTGGTTTAGGGGGTGGACTTGGTAGTGTTAGATTGATGATTGGACTAAATGATCGTACAGGTCTTTTCCAATCTAGATGTTTCTATGATTCTGTGATTTTCTAAACCTCTCTAAATATCTGTCATGCCTTTCAGCTGTACTCCCAAACAGCTGAGTGGACTTCCTTGTTGTCCTTTCATACAACAGGCAATGGCATTTACTGCCGTCTTTGGAAAATCTGCATTAATCTCTTGCAGTGTGTATTTGACCAGTGCTCAGAAGTACTATAAATAAATACAGACCTATTTATATTCTATTCTGTGAGCCCTAATTAACCTATTTTCTTGTCAGAGAACACAAACTCTACTTTAGAGACTAGGAATGCCTAGGCAGTTCTTAATAGATCCTTTAGGATCTTAAACTCATTTATTTAGAATGGCTTTAGAACATTTTCCAAAATCACTAAATAAGGAAATCTGATTTTTACATCAACACTGTCCTTTCATAAAGTGCATCTGTGCAAATATGAAAGTATAAGCATAATGCACACTATGGCAATACTTTGCTGTGTTGCAATCATCTGATTGTCCCAGCCACTCATCTTTGGGACTCTCTACTTCAAGGTAACAAGTTATATTTGGCCATGAAGACTAACTGCCTGGCTGTGCTAGAGTAATATGAGAAGGAAACTCAAGAACAATTGTTCTCCTGTTTAGGGAAAAAATATTTAAATCATAGCAATCTTTCAGACCTTGAGACACTCAACAGAACAGTCCATTCTCATTTCATAGTTTATTTAGAGCTTGAAGAAACAGCCTGAACTTTAAAATAAGAAGGACATAGCCACATGAAGGATATTAATAAACCATGCGTTTAGATAACTGCTGTACTTCTAAGGCCTGACACAGACCTACACCTTCCTATTATGATGAGTAACTGCAATTACTCCCATTACTTCATGCAGTAATAGCAGTAAACTACTTGAAATTAGTTCTTGATTGGGCTCATAATCTTCTTTAGGCAAATATAACCTGCCAGCAGTGATAAAAGTAATAGTCGGCTAAATTAAACCCAGAAATGCTACATTTGTGACAAAGAGGTTTTCCTACTAAGGGAAAATTCAAGTGCCTGACAAATAGTCAGCAGCCAAGCTGTTCATGCTGCCAGGTTTTGGGGTAATCTACTGGTGGCAAGTTGTGTTTTATCCCAGTTTTGCTTTGGTATCTTATTTCTATTATGAACACTTGTGAAGGTATTCTGAACACATTCAGGAAAACTAATCTGGTTGAACTTAACTATATTTCTGAAGCCTTCTGTGACTGAGGCTGGTTTTGCTAAAAAGTCAAATTCTGTACCTAGCTTTCATGTTGTATGAATATAAAATAATTTCAATTATAATGTGTTCAAGTGCTAATGTAGCAGCATAAAACTGAAACCTCTATTTCCTGTTTTTTGTTTGTTTGTTTCTTCTGTTTTCTGTCAGTGTGTTCTGCATGCAAAAGTATGGTAGGAGTTGGGGTCCTTTGCCTGCTGCTTATAGGCTACTTGAGGTGTTGTGCTGCACCCAGATCAGAAGAGAATGAATAAGAAAGGAAGATTATAGTAATTCCAGTCTACCTCTGGTGTTCTCAGTCTAGCCCAAAAAGTTACACTTCAGCTCAAGGGGGTGGTCTGTTTTCCCCAGTGCCTCTGTGTCAGGGTGGGGAAATCCTTACAACCTGAACTGTGAAGAATGCTTTCTAACACTCGTAGTTTACTGGAAGGACCTTGGCCTGCATGAGGGAAGCTTGGCTCCTCTGCCTCCACTGCTCCACTCAGAGTGGGAGAAGTTTATTTGTGGGTTTGGGTGGGGTTTTTTTTCCCTAGAGCTGTAATTTTCTTTATCCAAGCTCTGGTGATTAACTGATGGGTGCTTTTGCTTTTAATTATTTGATCTTTTGTTTATCTAATACAGTCAATATATTCAAGGCTTTTAGACTTCGATCCTGTGGTGGGTTTTTTTCCTTTTACCATTTTCTTAACTCTCAGCAAAAATATGAGTATTATTCCTGCATACAAATTATGGTAGTATAAGGTGTGTATGAAGACACATAAGCAGAGTCAAGGCACTTAAAAATAAAGTGAACAAGGTGTTCTGGAAGTTCAGGTAATGAAAAGCATTTTTGTTTGCCTTATTAAGCAAGAATAGGAAGTACTGTCACTTGAGTGAATTGTCTGGATATTTTACTGCAAGTTCTTGTGACAGTGTTAATATTTGTATGTCTTTCTGCAATTTTTTTGTAGATCCTGGCAAACAATCACATTTGATAAACAGCCTGCATCTTTTATCAGAATAGTCGGAACTCACAACACAGCAAATGAGGTAAGAAACTTCTGAAAAAACCTATAGTCATGGATATACAACAGTACGGTTTTTCATATCTTGCAATTAAATTGGTAGTGTGTCGGTTTTTTCCTCTGGCAAGCTGGCAAATAAGAATGAGTGCTCATATTATTTGAGTATTTGTGAACTGCTATCATCTTCCCTACAGAGTTGAAGGGCTCTGTCTGGGAGATATTTTGGGGGTTTTACAGGCAAAATACAGTAAAATGGTGTTGGTTTTGACCTTTCTGCAGTGCAATCAAACATTCCTATTGGGTTTGGGTTTAAATTAATCCTTATTTTGATGAATGGTGAAAATACCATTTTAGTACAGTAGAAAAAGATGTATAGTCTCTAACAATTTGGTTTTATCACCTTCTTTTTAATGAACAAAACATAAGAAAAATCTCATTCTTCAGTAAAAAATCTTATTTGCATAAGATTCTCTTAATTTTCATACCTAGTAAATCAGTTAACCAAGTGGCCAAACCAAGAGATATTTTTCACTTCTTTTTATACAGAAAAAAATATGTTTTGCCTAACAAAGTGCAATATCATGCTCTTTTTGTGTACTTGTGCTTCTGTCTTTTGTAATGGTTGTGTATTGTCTCAGATGAAGTCCAGATTTTACAGTTGACTTCAGTGAAACAATGTACAATATGTGAATTTAAGAATACATGTAAGTCTTTATGAGATTAGGACTTTCAATGACAAGATGATAAGAGGCACTAAAAGAGCACCAAAAGCTACCATTTCTCTGTGTGTGCATGCATGCCTACATCCCACACGTGTATCTCATCACAAGACATGGTTCTTTCACACTTGACAATGAACTTTGGATAGCACTAGTACATTTGTAGTCATTAGAGTTTGTCAACTGCAAGAGTCAGGATTTCTGATCGTATTTAGCATATGGGGTTGCTGGTTCTTAAGTACTGGAAGAATTGTCAAATAGCAGTATGTCCAATTTTAGAGCAATTGCAAACGCTGGAACCACCAGATACCAACATTAGTTCTCAGCAGATATTTGTAAAGAAGCTTACCAGTCAGCTGAACTGAGAATACAATTGTTTATTTTTATTTTTTTTCCCTAAATACTGTCACTTGAAGTGTACCATTCAGTCTTAGTTCTTAGAAATACAGAGACAGACACTACCTCCAGAGTTATTGTACATGCATGAAGAAGGCCTTTTCCATTACTGATCCATATAGGTAGTCTTGTTTGCTCTCATGACAGTCTCTGTAAGTTGTCATCTCTTTATTAAAAAAGAATGTGAGTCATTGCATGAACTTGGCAAATCCATCTACAAGAAGTATTACCTCCAACTTTTAATTCTTAAAGGTAGCTTTAAGCCCTGAAGAGTAATGGGCTTTTAAACATGCTTTTAATTTCAAATTGCTTACTATTTCCAAGGATTTTAATATCCTGAGTCGTTAGTTATATGGAGCAGTGCATAACCATAATGAAGATTAGTATATGCAAATTGAGATTACAGCTCTTCATGTAGTGGCTCAGTGGAACTAGAAACATGTGCTGCTCTTCCAGATCTTCTCATTTGTCATTAAAATCTCTACCCAATAATAAGGGGTTTTTTTTATTATTATTTCTTCTAAAGCTCATAGAGGTGGAAAATTGTCAACAGACACATGTTACTAAATTACATTGTTTTGATTACATATTAAACAGATGGTCTGTAACAGTTTGTCACACATTTTCATTTTCCAAAGAAGGCAGCAAGATATTTTTTCATACTTTCAATTTAAATAATAACAGTGCAACCAAAGTCTTGGCTTGTTCTGGAGTTTCAGTAGTGTCTTCAGTTGAAACACAAGCTATTTCCAGAATTATTTGCCCACAGCTGGTTCTATTTTATGTCAAATCATTCTCATTTTAAACAAAAGATGCTAATAGAAGCATATTCTTATCACAGAGTTTTACTGTAATAGGTACAAAAATAACTCCATACTTGTTCCACCAACATATACCTTTGAACTTTGAAGCACAGTCTGTATTTTCCAAAGACAAGAGTCGATTTGTGGAATTCCAAAAAGACCCCATAAAATTTCTCCATTTTGTGAATGATTTCATTATTTAAACTTATCTTTTCCTTTGCCATATTTTTTTTCAAGTTTTGAGAGACATCATGTTCACAGATATTTTTGACCTGACATTTGAATATTTTTTGGCATGTTAGAACATGATAGAAGTGTAACTTTTTGTTCTCTTAAGCTTCCGGACATCCTACTTTTATAAAGAAAAGGGTTCTTTTTCCTTAGTCCTTGTCGTCATTTAATTGTCAGACAGGTCACCTGATAACTTTGACTGTAAGTTTTATCTTGCTATTCCTCTTCAGTATTACTGACCTGGAAAGGACACCTAGGTGCTAATGTGAGAGCTTTATCTTACAAATTACTGCACCAGTGTATATGTACTTGGCCTTCCTGCTTTGTGCATCAGACCTTTCTTAAAATATCCGTCAGAATTATAACATGCCATTGATCAGAGGATGACACTGAACTGTCATCTCTGCCTTGCGAGAGAAACACAAGCAGGATTGTTTGTTTTAGTAATTACTGTTCTGAAATATATAATTCTGATATTGGATGATGCAGATGAGCTCAGTTGTACTTCTCTGTACTCGGCTGCTTTCACAAGCTCTGTATGTTGAAGTGGCAGAGTAACTGAAAATAATCTTGTAAATTCACAGGCTCGTTAATGTGCCAGATGCTGAGTTAAGCATTAAGAATACAGTGTGAAAGAATTGGTAAAATTCAAAGTTACAGTTTAAGAATCAGGTACTTAAGACTTCATAGATTAAAATTGGCTAAATTTCAGTGGTATCCATGATATGTTTTAAAAAGCATGCATCACTACGCAAAGTGAATTTTTGATTGAGAAACACTATTGGAGCAGGATGTAGTAGAAATACAGAATCTTCTGACTTGGAGACCTCCATCCCATTAATTAAACTGTGCTGCCATACAAGGAAAGCAGTGTCTTACAGAGGTGCACTGATGAGATGTGTTGTTTTCTGCAAATCTTCATGCTGATAAGTGCAGCTGGAAAAATTGACAATAGCTGTTATTTTAAAAATATGGGAGCAGAATGAGTATAAAAAAGGGCTTCTCAAGAAGTGTAACTGAATGAAAAATTGGCTTCTCAAAAACTGTAACAGATGGAGCGAATTCATGCCACTGTAAAAATTAGTTCAGCTTTAGAAAAAAAACCTCACCAGAAGAAATGCAGAGAAAAACCATATTGTGCAGATGTGTGTATGTGTGTGTGCAGGTGTAAATTTGTAAGCTGTTCTTACGTGTATATATAAAGGCTTAGCGATACATCTTTATGTGAGCATTTGTGTGTATATACAGAAATATAAACATGCATCCCTATGTATCTGTATAAAAAAAAAGAAAGAATTCTTACACTGAGAGGCACAAGACAAATATAACGGAGATAAAAAAAAAACAAAACCAACCAGTGACTGAATATTTTTTTATTCGTTTCATGTATGCTGTCAGAATTTGAATTAACTAACTGCTTCCTCAGAAAAGACCCAGGGCTATTGCAGACATGTCATTGCAGATGTCAGCTCAATGTGCATTTGAGCAGGGATGGTCAAAAAGAATAATAGGATTTTCAGTTGTATTGAAAAAAGAATAGAAAATACAATATTCTGTAGTCTAGTGTGAATATGTAATATACTCGTGTCTTGTTTACGTTATTTGATTTTGCCCACGCTAACTTGAAAGGGTTGGGAAAGGGCAGCTAAGTTTATAAGGAATTACCTTTGTGATAATAGCTTTAAAGACATGATCAGCTTGCAAGAATAGAGGATGTCATAAAATCATACAAAATTATGTTAAAACAATAATTTTAAAAATTGATTTTTGATATCTCTTTAGCTATAAAACTACAATACACGGGAAAATAGCAAATTTGAAATCAGTATATGTTTAGCATGTGGCAAAGCTGTGCAATTCATAGATATGAGAAATCACGTGGAAGGATTTTTTGTAACAATTTCAAAGAGCTCCTCCCCATTCTACTCCCAGGCACTTCAAGAACAAGTAGAAGTAAGAGTAAGTAAAGTAGAAAATAAAATGGAAAAAATGCTTAAATAGATGATCCTCTTACTCTAAGTCACCTGTACTGTGGTCCAGGTATTGTTTGAAACATCAGAAAATAATCACTTTTTGAAATGGAGTATTTCATCTGATGACACAGGAGCCTCCTCGGACACTGAATGCTTTCGTACATACTCCAGGATATGTCTGTAGAGCTACCATTGCTATTACAGCAAAGGGCAATCTTGAAATAGAATCAAACTGGTAATGATTTAAATTTTATTTCTAGTGTGTATGAACCTTCAGTCTTTTGAAGAAGTAATTAGATCATAAGATACATTTAAGAGAATTAATGTAGTCGTTGTCATCCGATAGCATATAGTAGATACTTACGCTACTTAGCAAAGAAAAAAAATGATTTGGAAGCATCTCTATCCACTTTGGAATAATCTTTCTTTTTTTTCGTGCCATATGTAAAGGTTGGTATTAATTGAAGGCCTTCTCTTGCTCCACCTTCATTGCTTTATGTTTATGCCCATGGACAGATGTGTTTGACCCCATGGTGAAACACTGTAATTTGACTAAGTACTTTGGCACTGATCTGGCCTGCATACTTCCTTATAGACTTCATCTTACTTTGATCATGCTTTTGCCAGCATTCAGTTGGTTTGCTTTATCTCAATTTTTTGTTCTCTCCAGGTGTTTCACTGTGTGCATTTTGAGTGCCCAGCACAAAACAGTACCCACAAGGATGAGAGTGGTAAGGAAGTGGCAACAACAGAGGTGGGAAATGGTGGACAACAGCTTGTTTCTCGTCCTGTTCGAGCTGCAAGCACTAGTTCCTTGCATTCTCCTCCTGGATCCACCTCGCGTTCACACGCTCACCAACCATAAAGGAGATTGAAAGGGAGCTTTTGCAGCTCAGCTGACACTATATGAATTTAGAACCTTCTTGTGCTGGCACCTTTTCTTTCTTTGTGAACAAAGGGGACCATGTCTGAAAGCTGGAAATGCTGAAGTGGAAAAGGCTTTTCCCAAGGACATGAAGAGACTGCTTCACTCTCCTCAATTTGTTCAAATCAAACTGGTCGCTGAGGGGAGAGAAAATAGTCTTCAATCTTCATCGAGTACCCTGTTAACACCCTACCTCTCTAATCTAACGAAGGCAAGGAGGACAGAAGGAAATAAAAGGCAGAGCTACAGTGGAAATCTAAAAGGACTTGAGCAGAGTGGAAAGCATATGAAATAAGTATTTGTTCCCTGAAGGCTTTCATTAGCAAAGAAAATGTTTATTGAACACATCAGTCCAGAGTATATGCTCTTTTCAAAAGTTATTCTTCATTTTCTTCATTTATATTCCTTTGTTAACTAGTAATCTCTTTTCTAGATTGTTTTGACTCTGTATTCCACTTTGTCTCTTTATTTTTGGCTGTAGCAAATGCTGTGAAGTAGATTAAGGAAGCATCAAACATGTTTACCTGCTGAGATGCAAATTTCCCTCATTCATCAGTGGGATGACAAGAAAAGTCTTCATGACATCAATAAACTAATTAATGGATGCTATATTAATCTCGACCTTAGTTGACTTTTCAAAGTACAAAATTGTAATTTCTTATGCTCAAAAAGGAAATTCCTAAATCAAGCATCTGTCTTGAAGAAAAACATATTTTTCACTCCTGAAGATGATTACTTAAATTTTACCTGTATTTCTAAGAAAAATCGCAACAGATCATCAAAAATGTTTGGTTTAGAAAAGTGGAACTGCATCTGGTTACCGACAAGCAGTTGTTCAGAATGCAAAAAGAAGAATTTACAGATGCTTATTTTTTGCCAAGAAAAAAGTATTTTACCGTGTGGAGCTAAAAATTCAAAGGCTGTGTGTGCATAAACTTTTCTCATAATCTTCATAAAACATGATGCTTTTACACTGTATTGTAAATGATCTGTCTCTTACTTTACAATCACAGAATTCGTTATCCATCTATGTCTGTCTGGGTTACTTTGCTTATTCTAAGCATTTCCACAGTGATGATGATACAGTCTCTTACTTTCCAGACGTACGTGACTTTTAGGAAGAGTTTTATGTTGGTCTTCCAGTATGGGTTAAAGTGATTTTTGTATTAAGACAAATGCTGATGTAATTGTCAAGATTGATTGGGAGGGTTGTTACTCATCACAAAGTATATTATATTGGAAATGTCAGCTATCCAGTTTTATGAACTTGGAATTTCTTGTGGTGACAAATAGCCTTGTCAGAAGAAAACAAAGCTAGCGTAGGATAAATATGCTTTTTGTTCACATAACTATAGTGATAAATGAGTTATATCAGCATAGCAAATAGTATGTTAATTTATCACACTACTTAATTTGAAAGAATTTCCCTGTTGGATACCGGTCGTGCTAAAAACGGGAAGAAATATAACAAGTGGTAGCAATGAATCAGCAGGAACTTCAGAGGAGAAAAGCTTCCTTTTTCTTGTTTCAAATAAAACTGATTAGGCTTTATCAATAATGCTACAGTATTTTTCATTGCCAAACTGCAGTTGAGTTCTGACATTTGCATACAGCCCCCTCCCTTCCCATTGCTGTCTTCTGACCTGTGAATGTCTGTCGGTGAAGATTCATGCCCGTTGCGTTGTGTATAGCTTAGCATATGTGACACAACTGCCTCAGTCTGGAGTTCTAAGGCAGGATGCTGCTCGTGCCGGCCAGCACCTAGTCGGGGGTGCTGATTACTTTATGGCCTAACAGCCCTTGGAGCATGAAAGAATTGAGACTAGCTACTGAGGACACAACTCTCTTATTTAACTATAGGTCTAAAAAGTTGGAATTTATTTTTTTTTTCCCCTTTGAAAAGTAAAACCAGCAAACTTTTCTATTCTGGCTGTAATCCGTGCTGAGAGTCATGGAATACATCTTGTCTTTGGTAGAGATGTCCTTCCGTGTCAGTGGTGGTATTTGCAGTTTGATAAACAAGTTTGCTTTTCTCAAGCTGTGGATAAGCAAAGGGCATAACTTCCTAGCTGTTAGTCTTTAGTAGTCACCGTTGTAGAGATTGTTTAAGAAAATTAAAAGAATAAAAAGAGTTTGTGTCAGATGTTAGGAGTTGAGGCTCTTAGAGAAAAAACAGGATTTTCAGATTATAATCTTTGATGTGCACAATTAATTTTTATGATACAAATAAGTCTTGTAGACTGTAACCTACTGCGAATCTTTTTGATCTTGTCCTATGACTCACTGTTGAACAGAAATGTCTATTTATTTCCCATGACATTCACTCTCTGCCAAGAATATGAATGAACAGATCTGAGAGATTTCCAAAGCAAAATCAGGTCCTACAGATTCTCTAGTTCCCCATCCCCATAAATAAATCAAAACAAAAAACGACTTTGCATTGTCCCTTCATACAGGTGGATAGAAAATGTTACTATTAGACTGATTCTCAGTCACACACGGCCTTTCTCACAGTCTTTTTATTTTCTTCTGTTAGTATTAGAACCTCTCACTGAGAGTTGAGTCCAGTGTGATCACGGAGCTCTCAGGCTTTTAAGACAAGCCCTGCCACAACTTCACATTTCCTAGTGGGCATCCTTTACTTTTTTATTCAAAGAAAAAATCTTGCAGTGTTTCAGGAACCTGAACTCTGCTTGGTCTTCTCACACTACCTGCCAACAAACACCCCTAATATCTGCATTGCCTAGTATAGATCTCTGTCTTAAACATTGTCTCAACAACATATGACTAGAGAAAAAGGGAGATACCACACAGAACTGGTCTGTGGTTCGGTGTGAATGTTCTCATCTTTCTAATAATTGTCTGTATTTATGGACTCCCAGATTCAGGTGTAGTTCTTGTATATTCTTCTGAAATTCTTTTTTTAATTTTACTTATTTCTTTTTTTTATTTATTTTTAACTCTTCCAGTGGACGTTGTGCCATTATAGCTTAATATCAGAGTTTATCAGAGTGATGAAATACTATAATTATTCAGAACTGTGTTATCAATTACTCATATTTTATTTGCAACAGGTGTAGAATAGATCTGACCAGGTATTCATTGCTTTCTTGTTAGAAACTACAAAATAGACCTGTTGTTTGTTTTCAACATAATGGAGCTAACTATATTGTCAGTGTTGGGCCATTATTTTCTGTTTAGTGCTTTAGTATCTTTAAATTATGCAGGCCTCATTTTTTTCAGTGTTTCGTTCAGAAGATTGAATTCAGACTTAAACTAAACTCATATGGATCTCAACAAAGCTCTTTCTAAAGTCTCTTTATTTAATTAACTTATTCCAAGTACAATTACAATATTTTTATTCACAGAAATGTATCACCATGTATCAACTCCTTAAACTGATTTGTCCAGGAAAATTAATTTCTGAAGTGAGCAAAAATTGTGCAGCTCTGTGTTTTGAAGACATTACCAATAAGCTCTAAACCAAGTTCAAATGGCATGTTAAATGGAATTACAATGAGAGAAGTTAATCCAAGTCTAATGTAAAAGACAATACAGAGGAGGAATCACCAGTTATGTTAGAGAATGAACTGTTCTTAATTGCAGTTTCCTTCCTTAGATCTCCATTTCTTTCCTTTTTTTCCCCCCATGTAAATCAGTTTTTTGTGTTTATTATAACAACTCAAACTGCTCAGTGCTTCTCAACTGCTGAAAAATTCAAATGGATATAATGCATCTTCATCTTTACTAATGATAACATTGAATTACAGAATTTTCAGTTTAGTATCTGATTTGATGAGAGTTGGTTTCCATGAAAGAAAGCAAAAGATGTGTATAATTGTTCTACTCTAAGTAAATTAAGTTTTCCAATCAAATGCATGCGAGCGTTTACTCATTATTCAGTGATGCTTTGTACATCTAGAGTCAGTGTAAAAATTAGAAGACAAAGTTAATGCCATTCTTATCTGATTGTTGTGTGTTAGTAGTTCTGGTTATACAGCGATGCCCACTCAGAGACAGTAAGAGACTAGATGTGATTTCACAGAAGGTAGATATGCTATACATTGCATTTCTCTATGAAAGTATTAATCAGCAGGTTTTAATGTACTGTCAAAAGCACAAGTGGATGCATTGGTAATTTTGTTGTGGCTGGAGTAGTCAGCATATTACCAGACCCAGTAAGAGTTAATGTATTTAAGAGTTAACTTTTAGGCTTCTATGTCATGATAGCAGTTGCCAGAGGACTGAACTATGCTTCAGAAGTAATGATTTGTAGATCTTGGAGGATGCTCAAGTCTTGGTTCCCATCCCCATCTCTCAGTTAATAGTGTATTTAGGTTAGAATCCTTGGTTCTTTCTGAACTGATTGTTGTTGTTGTCAGTTGTACTAGTTAGCTCAGATATATATATAAAAAAAATTTCACAAAGCTTTGTTTAGGATACAGTTTTAGGAGTGCCTACATATTCACATGCATATATATATATATTAAATTGAGGTAGTAGCTAATTATTTAGCTTGAATTTGAACAGGTTCCAAAGCTCCAAAACTGAAAAACAAACAAACCAAACAAACTCTGTGATATGGCAGGATGCTGACTCTATTTTATGGTTGCTTAAAAAGTGCAAATATCCATGAGTGAGCTGGTCCAAAACTCAGTTTTGCCCAGTTTTTAAGTATTGGCAATTTGGCTGTAGTGAGGTGTATAAAATAGAGCAAGTTAAATGCTCATCGCAAAGATGGGTGCAGTCAAGAGAACGTACCTGTATTCCTCCTAGCTGCCTTGTATGCTGTGGTTTGCATTGTTTGCAGAGTGAGCCTTCATTTGACTTGTATTAATTGCTTGTAAAACCCTGCAGACTTTTCTTTGGCCTTTCACCAGCTTTCATTGCAAAGCTTTGGCTGCAGTAATGTCAAAGTCCCACTGATGTTTCATGATGGAATCTGGGTCTGTGTTTGATTTTGAAAATTCTTTCTGGAAAAATAGGTGTAAAGTCACCCTGCAACTTTTCTTAGATAAAGCCCAAATTAAAAATTGTAGTATAATATGAGGAAAATGCAGGTATTTGTGATTTACCAGTAGACTGACTGCCAGTACAACTACACACCAGTTGTATAATACCGTACATTTTTAATTACTGTGATATATGCAAATGGTGGAAGGAAGTGAAGAATCAGCTCCACACACCCTTGGCATTAGACATTAAAAAAAATAAATGTTTGATTCATTACATGACCATCATGGGAATTGAAGTTCAGACTACTTTGGCTAAAACTCTGAATGAGTGGTGACTTCACCCAGCACAGGTGTAAATACTCCTCTCTGGTGCCTCCTGCTACTTTAGGCCCTGGGCTATCATAGAGGAGACGACCTGCACTGTTGGTGCAATTTGAGTACTTTTCCTCATAAGAATTTTTACTCATCTATTTCATATTTATCATGTTGGCACATCTGTTCTCTTTGTGCAGGTTCTCATCCATCTGTTAAAAGAAGGTAATATAGCTTCTCATGATTTTCAGAATTATCCAGCAGCTCCTGAAAACTGGCAGATACACATCAAGAACCTCAGTCTATGTTAAGTAGCCTGAGGAATTTACAGAACTGACCTGCGTGGTCTTTCAGAGCAAATACTGTATGTCCAAAAGTACCAGGTGACTCCTGAAATACCAAGTGAGTTGGGCAGTATTACTGTTCAGATGAGTTTTTGTGTGTCTCAAACTGTGTCATGTAATCCAAGTGAATAGTAGTTATCACAGCTTCTTTCTGTGGAGGAAGCAGGGAACATGCACACCTACCAGAAAACACTCATTTCCTTTGTATCCTTTTTGGTCTGTGTCACCTGTCTGTTGTGTCTGTACTTCTGAGCTATAGTCACTAGGTGATTTATGTTTAATACCTAAAATCCAATAAATATGTTTAACAACAGGTGTTAAGAAGTTTTGTCTTTACATAAAAATTTTAGATTGTGTTTTTGAAGCATGGTCAGGCCACAGAATTATACATTTTTTTGCATCTCCTATGGCTGTCTGTTGGGGTTTTTTTAGTTATTTTCCGCTGCTAAAACATAGTAGAATTCTTCACAGGAATTTTTCATAGAGATTTGTCATGTTGAGGAAACAGCTTTTCAACAATCACAGGGGCTTCATTGCTGGAGAACAGGAGCTGGTTTCTTCTGCATTCTACAGGCCAGGATCCCATTTAGGTCCTCCTGTAAGTTTGATTATGCCATTTTTTAATAACAAGGGCATCGGCATTGCATGATTTGGATCTATTTCAGGAATTTTATCACTTATTTAGCTCTCAAAATGAATATTTTGAGTGGATGTTTTTATGCAATAATACAAAGTTCATGGAACCCAGATGATTAGATTAGATTAGATTAGAAACATGTTACCTACAGCAAGAGCTGGAATTGTGAGGAGCAGGTTGGGGAAAAGGCCATCGTGGACTTATATGTGTGCATCTGTGTATATATAGCTAAGAAAATATATGTGTTACCGAAGTTGAAGTGACTATTTGCAAAGATGTGTTTCTACATGGCATTATTTTTATTTTTAATTTTTTTTTAATTTAGGTAATTTTGTTAAGGAATCTGTCACTCATTGGTATGTGACCTCTGAAGAAAAAAAAAAAGGAGGAAGAGAATGTAGGGAGAAAGTATGTAGTAGTTTTTATGGGAAGAGCAACAGGAAGATAGGATTCTTGTGGTCTTAGCTAGTTCTGTTTGTCTCCAGTCCTCACAGCTCTTACTTTTTCCTGTATGTTTCTCCCAATCTGCTTGTTACTTCTTTTCCTTCCCTCCCTACCTGGCATCATATCACTTGTTGCTGTGGTTTTCCCTGAAATTTTCCTCCAAATTGTGTTACATTAAGAATTACTTTTTTAACTCTTCTTTTTTTTTTTTCCACCTCATGTCATATGCTGAACAAAATACCCTCATGCCCGTTCATTCAAATCAGACTTTAAAGGCCACAGCTACTAGGCTGTCAAGTGCTAGTGAGGAACATTTAAACTTGGCTGTCTATGAATATGGGAAATACTAACTCTTTTGGAGCTTCTACTTCCATAATCTGTTTCCAAACTGTTTCTTACCATTAGGAGAAAAATGAGTAAGAGGGTTTTTGTTGACTTAAGCAGTAGGTCAGGATTTGTGCAGGCTTATCTAAGTTAAGTTTAAATATAAATCTAAGTCTCTCTCTCACCATGATGCGCCAGATATACGCTCAATTTGGAAGTAGTGCATTGCTCAGTGTGTTAGTTTGTACATAAGTGTTGCTTTCTAAATAAACCACATCAGCAAAAGTGAACCTCAGAAGAACTTGTAATAATTGAGCGTTCCTGTGTTGAAGGTATTTCAGCTCCTTGGAGATGAAAACATCATGCTGAGCGCATGGACTCATTTTGAGAAGTATAGCATTATTTCACAATTTAGTGCCCATCTCTATTAACTTTGTCTTGTAAAATTATCTTTTTTTTTCTTTCTGCTTTTCTCAATTTCATTATTATCATTGGTTTTCCTTCTGAAGTGAATGTTAATGTTGTTCCTTCAATGATCATAAATTAAATGTAAGGAGCCAAGCTAAACAGAAGTTAAGCTTTTAATGAATTTTTCCCCTCATTTCTGTCAGTGCTCTTCTTTCCTGACAGACAGTAGTTTAAAACTACATGGTTACACTCCCTTTCCCTGTAGCAGTTACCGTTGTATCTTGAAAGGTTTGTGCATTAAATCCCTTTCCTTCTTTCTCATACTTCGTAAACGTAGTGATTCTAAGCTACCTCAGACCTTGTTGTGAACAGGTATGAGTTTCAGCTAAAGCTTCCAGACTTTATCATAGTGTTGAGCGATCTTTAAGTGCACGTACATGTAGCGAAATCAGCCTGCCAGATCCTGACTGCATTTTCAGGAACACTGTCTTGAGTGAGATACGTAACTGGGATGAATTCACAGCCACGCTCATTCAGGCTCATACTGATACCTCTTTAAAGAAAAACTTTTCAGGATCGCAACTTCTGATACGGGAAGCGCTTCAAATTTCTGGTCTCGGCTCTTTGAAGGGACATGATGGTACCTGCACTGGGACTACTTTCACCTCTCTTTTACTGTGACAACCGACAAAAATTGTGTCATCAGACCTCCATTCCTGGCTTTTAGCAGGGGCTGTGCTATTACATTGGACTGTGCTCATCATATGAGGATAAACCCCGCGTGGCATGTCCTGATGACCTTGGTAACGCTTTGTACCACGACGAATACGCATTGCCAACCATTTGGGCTAGTTAGATTTCAGGTAGAACGATGGTTGCGGATTCTGCTGCAGTGATCCAAGCATCAACTTTGGGAATTGTCTGGTTTTGTAAGTTATCCATCGAACGACCCGGCAAACTTTGTTAGTACTGATGTCCTTTTTACTAGCAGACGTGCACATCATGAAATGAGCATTTGGTAACATGGAATTTTCTATGATCATCTAGAAAAAGAAGCATCACAATTATATCCTTAGTACGTGTGTATTTGTAATGAAAGTTATAAAATTACTAAACTGCTGTAAGCTATTCTGTGCATGTTCTAGCATTGTATTAACAGTTTGTATTAACAGCTGATAAGTAGGGGGTTCTGGAGAGCAAAGGTGACTGGATTTCTTTTTTAAGAGTTTCAAAGAGCAGCAAAACTCACCAGAGTGGCTGCAGGACCAGACAATGCTCAAAGCAAATCATAAAGCGAAATTGTTGTGCTTTGTATTTATATCTTTGGGGATTTTTCTTTAAAGTATTTAACTTCACAGGAAAATATAGATTATATTTAAAATAGTGACAACTAGAATGCACCTATTCAAGAATGAGAGGGATGTGATTTGAGAAATAAAGTGATCTTTTGTGTTTAACTGCTTCTTTGTAATTTTGTTAAAATGATGGTAGAGCCTGCCTGGTGCTGCTCATGTTGCATGTGTGAATAGAAGAGTTTTTGCAGAACTGGATTGATTTCCCAGTGTGGTAAGGAAATTAATATTATCATTGTTGATGTATTAACTCATAATGATACAGTTTTAATATCAATATAGAAAACACTATGACTTTCAGGCTGATGGGCATCCATGAAGCTACTGCAAATGTTTAGAGCAGTTAATTCCCTTTGGACTGCCATGAAAGGTGGGAGTACTGAGTGTTTCATTCATGAATATTAGGCCTTTATCTGCCTGGCTTAGCAACCTCACATATTGAACACATATTTTTGTAAGTCTTGCCTGGATTTCAGAACTTTGTGCCCTAAACCAGCGACTGTTCTCCACTAACAACGATGCCTCACACATGCCTCTATTGTCCAATCTTTTAAGCAGTTGTAGATGTGTCAAGTTGTTCCTTTCATAAACGTATATAGTCTTTGTTAGCTAGCAAGTGGAGAGGTCAAACTCAAAAGATGAAAGTAGGATACCAAGTTGTGAGGTCAAGCTGAGGTACCACAGGCAAACCATACAATGCCACAATATAATTAGATCTATTTTCTTTTGTGTTATTGATTAGCCATACAATAGTTAGGGAGCTTGGCAGTTATTATTAGATTTGGAGAGTAAAAATGGGATCTTTAAGTGTTGGATCCCGATGTTCATTTTAAAAAATGTGTGTGTGGATTTTGGAGCATAAGCTGACACTGACCTCAGTTACTAAACTGTGACACTTTTGGCATTTTGAAAGGGCGTTTGCATAATAGAGGACAGACTGAATGTAAGCCAGACAGTTGTATAATCCAGTCCATGAGAAGCAGCACGTGCTGAAGCCATCTGTGTTCTGAGATTGTGTGTCCAAGCTGAAAAGAAGGTAAATGCTTTTTGCTCTATCTTGACAAATCAGAGGCCTCTTTGAGGGCTTTGGGAAATTTTCACTGAAGCCTTCTGGCAAAATTTTGATTGTGTTTAAGATAATGCAATCCATAGCAATTGTTGAATACAATATACTGGAAGAGAAAAAAAAATATATAAAGCACAGAGAGAAGAAAAAAGAAGTTGGATGAGAGCAAAGCTAGGAAGAAATATTCTTTCTCCTTGCTCTGGTAAGGGTCCAGTTTATCTTTGTGGTTAGTCTTGTAAAATCATCATCAACAGGTAGGGATCATGGAGAGAGTACAGACTGGATTGGAAATACAGCCACCTTTCCAAACAGTAGCAGAGCGCAGAGTCATTTTGCTTGCTGCAGCCTGAGGATTTATTTCAAAGTTGCTCCTAAATCCAAGTGATGGACTCACTTGTTAATGAGCAGTGGCCACTGAAGCTTAAAACACCATGACACATCATTTGAGTATGAGTTGGAAGCACCAGATACATACCAAATCACATCATTTTATCTTCATTATGCAGAGCAAAATGCACATTAACAGGACATTCTTGTTAATTACTCATTTTGTAGTTTACCCTCTATTAACTGCTGCTTAAATACCCTCATAGATTGTGCTAAGCAAATTAAATCTGGAAAATAGTCAATGGTTGCCTTATAGATCAAGCTAAAAAGAAATAATTGTATAAGATCTTATTTGCATCTGTATTTCTGCGTGTCCTGGTTTCACTGGGACAGAATCACAGGCATGCTGCCATCTGTGTGGGGGCTGTTAGCAGTTTGGAGTCACAGCCAGGGCAGCTGACCTGAGTTAGCTCACAGGTGTAGCCCATTCCATAAAGGTCCTGACCAGTATAAAGGGGAAATTTTGCTGAAGATAGGGGTCTTCTACTTGGGCTTCTGTTCTGCTTGAACTGCTCTTGAGGACTGCCTTCCCCTTAATTGTGACCACTGTACATTTGCTGGGCTGAGTATAACTTTGTTTACTTTATACTGGCATTGGTATTAGTTTGGCTGTTTTATAAAATCCAGTTTCATTTCAACCCATGGGTCTCCTCTCTTTTTCCTCAATTCCCCTTCTTGGCTGGGGAAGGGTCATTGGATGACAAAGCAACTGCTATAGATTAGCCCCAGACAACGACTAAACACAGACTTCTGTGCTTTGCCATTCTCTTTCCCCTTTTCTCCCTCTTTTTTCCCTGAAAACTGTGTGACTCAGGGAGAAACTGAAAAAGTCATAAATCTTCATTCTCCTCAGCAACGAATTGTCTGCTGCACAGGTTCCCTTCTGACTTGCAGAGAGGACATGGGCCAGTTGTTATCACTATGTTTGTGGAAATGCTCGATTCTGTATCTCTGTTTGATCAAACACCTCCCCGTGTTTTTTGAATGTGAAGATTCACAGTACGCATATAAGGGAGATAGTGGTACTGCTTAGCACTGAAATATCACCATCTCTGGGATAAGTTAAGAGGTGTCCTTGCCCATGGCAGGGAGGTTGGATTAGATGATCACTAAGGTCCCTTCCAGCCTAAGCCATTCTATGATAAAATCAAATTGGCAAGAGGAGGTATTATTACAATATAGAAGGTATATTTTGTTTCCTACCATTTGAACAGGTATTTCTTTGCGAGGATGTTCTATATCCTATGACAGCTCACTGGACAGCCATAGGACAGTTTCTTGGAAACTTTGGTGAGTGATATGATCTCGTCTGGTATCCTGTCTCTGATGGTAGCACATAGCAGAATGAGATTCTATGAAGAACTTCATCAAAAGCTTTTTGGAAATGTAGTGTAATATACCAACTAGATCAGTGCTTTACTTGTGCTCATAGACTTCTTCAAGGCACTAAATGTATCTGTGACGTAATTATTTCCTCTGCAAAAGTCATCCTGGGTTTTCCCATCGTGTTATTTATTGTGGAGGGAACGGAGACAACCCATGCTTCTGTGTGCTTTTACATTTTCAGACCTATTGAGTTATACATATGCTGAGACTTGCTTGCCCATCCCTGGTTTCATTCACAGTCCTTCACTACTGCTTGTGGTGTGGTCTTTAGAAGACAGGAGCTGCTGCTTGGGACCTGCATGTCCTGTGTGCAGGTAATCAACCTGCCTCCCAGCCAGGGAAGCACAGCTGTGGAATAGCCAAGAGGTTTGGTTATCCTCCTGGAGAGGTAACTGCTCTCCAGTGTGTCCACTCCCCTGACTACCCTTAGCTACTGCCTTGGGCCTCAGCTATTCTCAAATTATGTGACCTACTTCCTGAAGCTCATGCACTGGGCAACAGCACAGGCTGAGACACGGCTGTGGTCATTTAATATAAAGACTTCTTTGCCTGTAGGTCACGCGTACATGCACGTATTTCTACATACCTGAGGTACACAAATGGCTACAAGCAAATCAGCTGTGTTTATGCACGCACTTCACTACTGAAAGATCTCTAATTTAATTCAGAGAATTGGTGTTTTGAAAATGTGGACTGCTGTATTCTTAGGTAGAAAGCTTTGCTGCAGATTCCAGGATTGCTGCTTGAAAACCATGTAGAAGTGATTCTAGCAACAATTACTTCTAATTGCCCTTGCCTTGGAGACTGCATGAGACTGTGTCTGAGCTCTGTTCAGAGGTATTTAATATTGATAAATAGCCATTTTGCAGCCTTGTTTTATGGTTTCATTAGGCAAAACATGTATGAAGAGATCATGCACAAACAAATGTACTTGAATATATCAATGAGGGCCATGGTAAGAGCATTAGAAATTTGCTTAAGGTGCACCTGAGGCTCCCTGGTACAGTTCTAAAAGTCCATTTTTATTAATAAGGCAATTTACTATCGATCCATCATTGCAATATATTAAACTGACACCACTATAAGGGTGTCAAAAGGTCTTGTTTTCTAGCAGTCTAATGCACGCATATGATGTGTATTTTATAAAACAAGAATGTGGTAAAATAGATCTATTTCAAAAAGGTGTTTCCTTTATGCTGTTTGTATTTCAGAAAGGTGTTTTCTTTATGTTGTTTGCTCTGTGCTAGACCACTACATAAATATCCTTGTTGTTTTAATTCAGACATGACATTATCACATTCTGTTATCAACTGCTGAGTGAGAAGATTTTTTTGCTAAGGCGTTGACAGAGTGTGGTTTTATTGCTACTTGCACTGTTCAGACTTCAGCATCACATCATGGAGGTGACACTTTCTTTTACATACATATTTTTAAGCTAATAGCTTCACTATTAATAAACAGATAAATAGGGTTTTATTAATATAAATGAAATATATTTCATGATGCTCTTTTAGCCGTGTCCTAAGTTATATAGCATCAGTAGACATTTACTGCCAATATATAAGCTTACATTATAGTTATATTTTGATTTCTCTGGTTATTAATGCTAAAATAGATGGAAATGTCTACCCTTGGAAGTGAATGGAACAAGGAAAGGAATTACCTATGCTTGTGATGCTGCCACTGTATTATCTAGGTTAAACCCTACTAGGAGGATAAAAAAGCACTACTGTTGCAGTTGACAGTGTTAGAAGAAACGTGGTTTTCAGCAAGAACACAGGAGATAAGAGTAGGATTATACAAATATTCCCAGTCAACGATTTCCAGTTGATATGTGCACTCCACTCTTTCCCATATGATTAATTGTACTGTTTTCTTGGCCTGCTCCCAGCAGCTTTCACCTTCTTGATGCTTGTAGTAACTCAAGCATGTTGGGCTTTCTACTGGTGACAGTTCTGTTCCCTGACTCTCAAGTTGAATCGATGAAAAGGGAGATAACGAACATCATTACCACACAAATATTTCCTCTGTGCTTGTTGTCATATAGGACTGGTGAAAAGGTTTATTTAAATGGAAGGAAATACAGGTAGCTCCATTGTCAAAAGCATCATTCTCAACTGCAGATGTGTAGAACTATTTGGACAGAGAACACTGAATACAGAGTTGGTAATTTCAAAGTCTTAAAAACATAACTGGGTAAAGTTTTGACACAATTGTGGTTTAGTGTTAGCCCCTGATTAGAAAAGCCAGCAATCTCCAATATTCTTTTCATTTTTCTGGAATTGGGAGCGATAATATTAGCATACATACATTATCCTGCATATTTTATGAGATCTGAATTCCCTGTTAAACTGACCTTGGTTTTTTGTTTCAAACTAGTCTAGCACCCATGACTTATAGCAAGAAATCCCGTAATCATTTGACATTTGCCAGATTCAGGTTTGACGGTGTGTTCAAGAGCTTCCACTGTCTCTCAGACTTGCACATAATCTGTTTTGGTGATGAGACAACATTTGGTGGTTCCAGTACATGACTATGGTGATTAAAACATCTGCTCAAAGAGGATGCTGTTGTTACCTTCACGTACTTGTTAATACTGGACACCTCAGAAACATAAGGTGCAAGTTTAGTAATACTCCAGGGCATTTTCTTTCTTGTTTTCTAAGCATTAACTAGGAACAGCTCCCAGTGGTAGCTCTTTAGGGAAATTACTATCTCAGTAACTTAAATGTAGTGATTTCTAAGCTTAACATTTTGGATATTCTCTCACTGGGATAAGGAAAGAGTAAGAAGGCTTATTATTCATCTTCAGAAAAATGATCCTTTGGCTAGGCTTATATATATCAAGGAACTTGAAAGGATCTGGCACTTCACTTTAGGCTATTAAGATCCATAGTCAAGGAGATGCTCTTATAATGGTTGCAAGCTTTTTTACCTGTGTGAAGGAGATGAGACAGAAAGGAGCTGATGCAATGTGAATATTCAGGGCCACATCTACCAACTGACCTGCAAGTAAGGTTGGTGTCTATAATAGTTTCTAGCATCAGGAGATGACAAAATAGTTTCAGTCATCTGCTTTCCAAGGCTGCCAAATCCTGGTTCACTATGTAGTCAGTAGGAAGTAGGCTGAACACTTAAGTTGGTACATATCTACGTTATGTCTATTGAACATGATTTCTAATTTTCTCCACTGATTGCAGCAGCAGGCAGGCCAAATCAGCCACACTGTCATGGGTGAGACATAGCCATAGGCACATAAATCTAAGATGCAATAGAGAATGCTCCGTGGCTGCCTGTAGCAGTGCTACGTCAAATTTAAGGGATGGCTTTTATTTAGTTGTAATGCTTGTGTAATATCTAAATCCCAAATATCAAATGTTTTGAACATGAGTACAAGTTTGTATCAAGGTAGACAATATTCTCTGCTAGGTGCTATGCAAAAGTGTATTCCAGGTGTAGTTTGGAAGTGTTGGCTGGCCTACTTTATGGCAAGGGAGATACTAACATATTCCATTCCCCTGAAAGTATTGTAGAAACTATTAGATAACAGCTGTTGTGTAGATTTTACTTATGAGTGTGTGAAGTAGCAAGTTGCTTTATCATTTTCTTCTTAAATGAATATAAAATTGCCTATCATTTTCTGAGTTATTTTATCTTTAAGTTGATGGGCAGATCACAGTCTTGTTTTTCTCAAGATTAATGGTTTTCCTTACCTGTCTTTCTCCTTACCATGTTTTTCTTTTCCCTCCTTCTTCAGAGTCAAATTACTAGAACACACCAGATGCCAACAAACAAAAAGAACCCTTTATGCCTCTTATTTATCATGAAACTACTAAAATTTTAGCTTTTTTAACTCACTTAATCATTTTGACAAGATGACAATACAATGTATCATCACCAAAGGGAGGACACTAGACAGATGACAATACTAATCCTGCAGCAGGTTTTTAAGGGAGATTTTTTTCTTGTAAAAATAGACATATATTTTATATATATATATATATATCAAGGTGAACATAATACACTTAGGGAAACGGCAATTTGCTACTTCGTGCAGTTCAGTATATCTCTAGGTCTTTATCACTGTTGAGTCAGAGTTTCTGCTAATCTCAGCTGCCTCAGAATTTGGGCTCTGGTAAAGCTGGCAGGTCCTTCATGTCAGCCCCTACTTCTAAAGCTGTTGAGATGCTGACAGATAGGAAGTACACAGATGTTTCCTTAATGGCTATTTCCCCAGGGGCTCCTATCGGAGCTGGTGGCAGGCAAATAGGGGAATTACCTTGAAAATTGCTAACTCACTTTCAGTGAATGATACTGGTACATTACAAAACCAATTTGACTAGTTTGTGAATGTATGGACTGCCTCCAGAAAGAGAGTTATTCCTAGAATAGATGTTGTCACCCATCTGTTGCTCTGTCACACCAGTTATGTTGCTGTTGACAGGGACTGGTGTCTGATGCTTCAATTGAAGGGAAGTGTTCCATAAAACATATGTGACCTGTGGAGTGGTCCTGGACAGAAGACAGTCAGGAAGCAATTCCTAAGAGATTGGAGGGGTAGAAAAAACCCCAGCAGTGTAATTTTTGCTTAAAGTACATTTTCAGAAACCATGGTGATCAGCATAACATAAGATTTGGGCAAAGTGAAATTCTAATTATCCCTTCATGTGATGATTGATTGTGCTGCAATATGAGGTCTGATTACTGTTTTCTTCATGATGCAAATACTGGTGGTCAGAAGGCCAGGCTGCAGGCTGGGGGATGTGAGGTGACTGTACCCCTGTGGCTGCAATCAGGTGTTAGAAGTGTCATCTTGCAATATATTATGCTACTCATTTTGCTCTATGGATTGCTTGCTGTGCCCACATGTTGAGCTGCTTTTAACTCGTGTGCAGACTTTGATCCTTCAGATTTATTTTTTTTTCTGTCATTAGCATTTTTTTCTGTGAAAGAAACACACAGCCCAAGCTGAGAATGTCTAAGCCTTGCTGATGCCTGCCATACATTGACTTATACTGAGATATATTTTTCTTTATTTCTCTGATATATTCACAATCCCCATATGGTTATTTTTTCTTTGTGTATTCCAGTGGGAGTCTATCTTCTGGTTTTCAAAGGTTTGCCACAGAGACTATCCTTAGAGGAACATTGTTGCGTGCCTGGTTCATCTAATTATCCTCCCTAGTTAGAAATGGATCAGGGGCTCTGTGTTAAATTGAGGAAGGCTTTTACAGTTGAATAACTGAATACTGAAAGCTGTAGAAACACCAAAGGGTGAACAGAAGGCATCACATATTGAACAGCAGAGTTCAGATAGGGGAGCTATCACAAGCAGGCAGCTTTAACTTCATACTGCCTGCAGCTGACTATGCCTTGATTTCCATGGCAAAACTTAGGGCTTCCCCTCCTTCTAAAGTGTTCCATTACAGCAAATTTACAACATGCTATATGCTTAAGGATCTTTGCTGACCTATTACAGTAATGTAGCTCCACCCATGCAACATGAAAATAGGAGTTTCTTAATGATGCTGTCAAGTCAAATGTGGGAGCTCAGAGGATTATAGTAAAAGAAACAATCAAACAAAAAAAAAAAGCCAACAATTTAAAATATATTGTTCATAATGAAGCACTTGTCCTGCTGTCTCAGTTACCTTTTCCTAAAGACAATGCCTTTTCACAGCATCATATTGGATGATTGTCCATGGTAGTGATGTAGTCATTTTAGGGGGACAAAGCAAGTGCATGGGCCTGCTTAAGGCTCCTCTTGCAGAGGGCAACAGGAGTCAGTGAAGCCAGCAAGTCACACTGACAACAAATCCTAACACAGGGTCTAAAGAAATGCAGACTAGGTGGGACTTTTCAGGATAGGAGCAGCACACTGACTCTGTGCAACGGTTTCCAGTGCTGAAGAAGAACCAATTCAGACCACAGCTGGGGAAAAAAACCAAAACCAAACCAACCAAATAAAAAAAAAAACAAACCAAAAATAAAATAAAAAAAAAAAGAATTCCAAGTAGATGCTGCTTTTTCCAATTCCTAGTAGGTATATCAACACACAGCGTAGTATATTCTATTAAATGTTTATCATTCAGACATCTATTAGATTTTTCTATTAGCCACAGTAAAAAGGAGTTTCCTATAATGGCTTATTACAATGGCATCAGATGTTGGAAAACAGCAATGTGAAGGATGTCACCATGATTTTGGGAGGTATGGTGTATGCATATCATCAAAGATGAATTAATAGGAACAAGCAACATTAGTGTGAAAAATGTATTACCTTAACTGCCTTCGGATTATCTTCTGTGTGGTTTCAAAACAGAAGAATACATAAACTACTGTTATATTCCAACCCTCAACACCCAAACCCACTCTTCTTTCATTTTTCCTTCTCCTGTTAGGCTAATTCAGGCTGATGGTGGGTACCCAAAGGCTGTGAATCAGGAAAAGGTATAGTCTATGGTCTGTTGCATATGTGGTATTTAGAGTTATTGCCTGTACTCTTAGTCCTTCACATCTCTGAAGCATCAGATGTGCAGTAGCATTAAGATAACAAAATAGCAATAGTCGAGTAATAAAAACAGATAAAAAAAAAGCTTCAGATTTTTTCTGAGAATAATCAACTGATTAGGTATTGATTCTACAACTACTACTGTACAAGCTTCTCTTCATCCTAACTTTTCTAGGTAAATAAGGCTACAGCGGTATGGATATATGCAGATGCATGTACAAAAAAATGCAGATACCCACACGTACAAAAGATTTCCTTGATCCAGTTCTCTCAGCTAACTGGCAAATACATATCAAATCTCTAACAAAGTAGCTAAAACAAGCCAAGACAATGTATTATATTTACCCCCGGTTTCTACTCTGTGATTTGTGCGAGGCAGAACTGGAAGAGTTTGGCAATGTTCTTGCACAGTGTGAACCGCTGTAAATCCTGGAGTTCTGTATTAAAGTTACACAGTAAGCGCCAGTGTATTACACACTAAATCACACAGTTTTACCAAAGAAGTTGCAATATCAGCTGCTTTCCTGCATTGTGTGTATTTATGGGGAGCATTCATCAGTGATAGATAAGGTCAGTTTGTGCTGCTGTTGTCACTGCCCAGAGACTGAGAATGCAGTGATTTCTCAGAAATTCTTTCTGGTTCTTGCTGTCCCGTGTCACATGGAAAATGAACTCTGGGAAAAGCAATCAACAGTGTGACACAGCCAGTGGAGAGTCTAGGCACATTTGAGAGAAACTTTTGATCTCATAACTGCACAGTTGTCTGGTTTACTCTATCTACTGCTAATGAAAACTGTTGTGGAATTTTCTGCCTGGGCACTCAGGTACCATAGGAATGAGCACTGCCAGTGCCTAGCTAGGTTAGATAGGCATCGTGAGTGAAGAGTCTAACATTAAACTCTATGGCTGAATCAACATTAGTTCCTATAATGTAGAAATACAGAAAATGCTTGGAATAAAAGCCCATGTAAAATCAGAAGGAAGTATCAGTGCCCCAGCAGTGGCAAAATTAGGTGACCAAGAAAGACGGAAACAGTGGAACATGCATAGTTTGAAGGCAACCTCTTTTGCAAACAGTTTTCTCACAAGACAAAGGAATCTTTAAATACTCAAGAAACACTATAAAAAAACCTCCTGAAGTAATGACTTCAGGTTTTAAACCATATGTGTGGTAAAAACACTCTTCTGATCAGCTAGCTTGGTGGAGATATTTGTCTTTATTAATATGGCTGACAACCTACTGGCAGATCCATATAACTAAAATAATGTAAAAACATTATACTTAACAGTCTTCCTTCACAGTTCACCCACCTGCAATCTTTAATTCCAGGTATAATCCAGAATCCTTTGTCTGAGAAGTAAAAGTTGAGATGTACATTAATAAAGGCCCGTGAAATTCAGAATCATTGCCATGTTATGTTTTCTTCTTTTTTTTGATATGTTTAAGTCAACTCAATGTATTCTAAACCCCTCTACAGTGCAAAATACATTATAGGATTCCTGTCTCAAGGAATTTGCAATCTAATTTCAAACACAGAATAATAGGCAAGGTAGCAAAACACTAGACAGGCCTATGACAAAGCACTTAAGTCTGTGCGAGCAAATGAAAAAGAAGTTTTTATATACCAGAGACTGGATTATGATATAAAGAGGCTTTCCCAAATGCCTGTGACATGAAAATGGAAACCATAGAACAGTGGTCTCTCTCAGTAGAAAACAGTATCCTGTTTTCATTGCAGCTCTAAATCTAGAGAAAATAGACAATATATTCCATCCTAGGATGGCTTTTACTCAAAATTTGCTGCAACTATCTGACAATATAAAAAACTTAACTTGGGGTGCTGGGGTTGGTTGTTTTGTTTTTCTATTCATAGATTGAGGAAAAAAAAAGTTTGTAACAGTTGTATTTCATATTTCACTATTGTACCTTTGTGTTTCAAGTACTGTTTTGTCTCTATTTCCCTTTAGCAGAATTTAGATTACCAAACAAGATTTACAGCTTCACTAAGGAAAAAAAAATCAAGATATTTACAGAAGTCTGTGCATTTATACTGATGCTCAGACTGGTGTGCTTCCACTAAACAGCACAACTAAATTCAGTCTGGGACATCAGATTTATAATTTACATGGGTGGGAAGGAACATCTATATTAAGGGGAAAAACTACTAAGAGAGGGTGGAGGCACCAGCAAGTGAAATAGGGTATCTTTGATGAATGAATTCTAAGCTCTGCACATTTTTTGTCTCCTCCTTCCTGGTCCTTGCTACTGCTCTTTTGGGCAATCGTTTTATGGTGTGTATTTGGTTTAAGTGTCCCTTTGGTGCTAGTATGTGTCAGGAAGTCAGCTATCCCAGAGCATAACCAGTAAGGATCAATGTGGTGTCTCAGCTTGGTGACAGACTGCTTTACCATGAATGGAGGTGGTAAAACATACCAAATAAACTTAGCTGAAAGGCTGTCAGGGCTGACAATCACTAAATTCAGATGAGCCTTGGACTTTGTGAGAACCTTTTTGCTTGATGAGTGCACTAATTCATGATTAAAGGAAATGAGGAGGCTCAGTATATGAAGCAGAGTGCAAGGAAACTGCTGGCATGATTAACAGCTGGTAAAAATATGAACTTGAAATAATTGCACTGTTCTCCATGTTCACAGTCTCCTTCTAATCATGCTATACTCTTCTTTTGATGAGAAAAAGAGAAGAGGCTAACTAACCTACCAGCTAGCCTGAGATCTGTAGGAATTAAATTTGTGGACTCTGATCAAGAGAAAGGATGCTCTAAGGGTTGTAGCAGGGAGACAGAAAGCAACTGTCCCTCGCTACAGTGTCAGGTCAGAGATTTGCAACCCATAGCTGTAGCACAAGTTTGAATTCTCTGTAGGATATGAGCTTAAGAGCTATGCCTTAGTTGATAGATTCAAGAGTGAAACAGAAAATAAGCTTGTATTTCTGACTACCAGACTGGTCCCTGCAGTCAGGCAGAGGATCTTGTTTGACTGCAGTTCGACTCCAGATGGAAAATTACAGGCTTACATTTTATTACTGTAAATTTTGTTTGCCAAAACATAGTTTTAATTTTAGACACCCACCTCTGAAATGCCCTGTTTGGTGAATCTGGGGACACACAAATGGGTTTCTCAGCTTGTCAGATGCTACTGGCAAGACATTGATTTGGCTGGAGAGATTACATTCTCCTATGATTATTAATCAGCTAATAACCACCTCAAAACTTCATATAAGCCTTGGCAAATCATGAAGCTGACTTCACCTCTCAAGTGGGACTTCTGAATAAACATGACTGTGTCCTTCTTGTGTCTTGCCCAGGAAATTAGGACAATACTGGGGAATGACATACAGAAATAGGAGGCAGCATAAAGGATACTCAAATTGAAGCAGAACGCTCTAAATCCCATGTTATTTTCAAATATTATGGTTGACACCAAGGTATAGTTTTTTACTCTAAAGATGGAAGGTATTTCAAAGGTGGAAGGTTTTTCATGAAAAGCATAGCAAGTGAAAAACCCTTCAGGACTGAGGAGAACAGGAGTTTCTAATTCACAGTGGAGAGAGTCTGGAAGAAAGAGGAAATGGAAGTTTAGAGGGGGGAAAATGAGGAAGAATAGGAGGAAATAAAGAGACGTGGAAAACTAGAATAAATAAAAAAGGCAGTACAGATCCATAAGAAAGAGATGGAAGAGGCATTAAAAAAGGAAAACAGACAATAGAATTTCCATTAAGACAACTGAGTGATTTCTGGTTCTTTCAAAAAGTGGAACCTAAGTAAGCAAAGTTGCTCAGAATTTCAGAATTGTATCTCAGCCAAAAGAAAGAGAAAACTGAGAGGCTGTGTTAAAAAAAAAAGCAGATACAGGAAGCCAAAAGTCCCAAGGAAGCTTAGTTTTGGAGAAACTGAAGTGAAACAAAATGTGCATGCAAATATGTTTTCTATTAAATCAGTTTGAAGGAAATCATACACACAAGTGAGGCAAACAAAGGACAGCCAAGAACTTAGGAATAGAGCTAGAAGTGGAGAAGCAGTAATCAGAATCAGCTAGTTCAAAAAATTAAAAAATCAGTTACTGTTATTTCCCTCCAAAGTGTTGTTTTTCCTGAACGTGAAAAGCTCAAAGCACATCCAATGTATTACAAACTACAGTTAATTAACTTAGCACCCTGCTAGAGAAACCAGTCCACTTTTGTCCATGTCAGGTGGCCTCTCCAGTAGCATTCTCAGTCTTGGCGCTCTGCCTGGTCATTCCCTAGCTTCTTGAAAATGTAAGACAGGTGCTACTCCAGGTTGAATCCGCCAGGTTAATCTGCTTTAACTCGTATCCAGCTTGTGCAGAGCTGCTGTGCACAGCTGTACCCTGTCTTACTTCTTCTGGCTCTGTGATTTCCAAGTCTGTAAAGTGGTATGTCCATGTTCTCCACCACTGCACCTAAGCTAGAACACAAAGTGTGTCAGAGCCAACTACCTCTGCAGCCGTACTAGAGATAAACCACAAACTGAATAATCTAGTCCCAGAAAAGAGGGAGGTGATTGTATAATAATGTCCACAGCATTAATTTCTGCAAATTACAGCTCTGCAAGACTAGAATGACTATGAAATGGAGGTGCATGAGAAGAGAATGGATTGCAAAGGTGTCTTGAGCTAAGCATGGAAAAGTGCTTGTCTTCTACACTGTCATGGTAAATCAGATACATGACACTCTCAGTGGAAAAATAGGATGAGCTTCTTAGATTAACTGAAATGTATATGCAGAAGGAGAGGTAGTGAAGAAGTGAAGTGAAAAACCCTTGAAGGGAATCCTGGGTACTCAAATATTTAAAGAGAACCAAAACAGGTTTCACTTGCCTCCTGGATATGTTCACCTCCCTGGAAGAACACAGAAAACTGCAGAGGACAGCGGTTTTCTGAAATATTCCCATTCTTGGCTAATGATATTAAAATGATTATGTACACCAACCACTAAAATCAGCTCCTTTGTAATTCTTAAGACTTTGAAAGACAGCTGGATTTTCACTACAACAGCACTAATAAGACTATTGTGATTCTCTAATGGGTAAAGGAAAGCTGTAGACCAGCATCCCTTCCACCAGAATTACTTTTCATCCCTTTGATATATAGAATCATATAATAGTTTCATCTAGAGAAAGGACACAAAGAAGATTTTAATGGGTGATGAGTTAAAACAAGTAGCTCTAAAACAAAGCAAACAATTGACAACATGGATTTTAAGTTCTGGATGTTCTTGGAAGAACACAGTACCTGAAGTTAAAGGGTCTGTGGGTGTGTCCTAATAAAGAACTAAGTACTCTGGTCTCACAGAGTCTGAATGTAGAGTACAATTTTCTTTCCTCCTTTGGACTCGGGATGAGCTAGTGCAAAAGACTTTCCGGTGTCCAACTTCAGGCACTTCAGTCCAACATTACAGTTGCAGAAAACTAAATCAAAACCAGACTCATTTTCCAAAGCCTGTTCAATCCTGGGAACACAAAAAGCCTCTGGAAGAATTCATTTTACCCTTTAAACAATACCCAGAATTACAATGCCAGGAGTGATGAAACAGGAACCAGACACAACAAGTGTAGGGCCTCATCTTGAAGACACCAAGGATAGATACCTAACAGAAATAGCTCTGGTTTCAGCACTGGGCACTGCAGTCGTAAATTTATGAAAATGTTGTGGTTGTGATGGTGCCTTTTTTTTTTTTGGAAATTCTTCTTTATTACTACAGAATGAAGGGTAAAGGCCAGTGAATCTTTTGACACATTCTACCAGTTCCCACATGCTAACACAGCTGTGGGTTAGACTAGGATTTTGATTGATACCTCTGTGCCAGTACTTCCCTTCCATGAAGGATCAATTGTTTTACTTG
The DNA here is from genome assembly GCA_025331215.1 of Actenoides lindsayi. NCBI lineage: Eukaryota > Metazoa > Chordata > Aves > Coraciiformes > Alcedinidae > Actenoides > Actenoides lindsayi. The sequence continues at coordinate 6,663 of WTSP01012348.1, read as the reverse complement.
ACATGAAGCAATAAACAATATGAGCTGAACATTTCACCTTTGTGGGTAAGGATTCAGACTGAATGTTAATAGAAAAGCAGTGGTTAAAAGTCTCCAGCTTTAGTGAATACCCATTTGCTCTGTTATGTTTGTGATGACAAAAAGATGGTTCAGGAACTGGTAGAGCAGTATGAATCTTCCCTGGAGGATGCAAAAGCCAAGTGTGCTCTGAGGGCTGGCAGGAGTGGACCAGAAATACCAGTGGCAAAATTCTTGTTGATCGTTACCTACTTCATCTTACTGCCAAGGTGCCTGGAGGCTTCAGGTTTTCTGCAGAGGTCAGATAAAAACGTTATTTTCCTTTTCTGGGTGAGAATGATGGGGGGCAGTCACTAATCACCCCTACTGGGTAGCCAACTGCCTTCACAGCAAGGTCCTGTGCACTGGGATCACAGCCAGGCATGGTCAGCATGAAACAGGTTTCAAATCACCAAGGTTAGGAAGTGCAATAAACAATAGGCTAATCTCGTTTCTTTAATAAGAAAGATACCACATTGTACCCAGTTCCATAGCAGTTCTCTCTCCAGCCAGCCTGGAAGCTTCAGCTCCTTATAAAAGCTCTGAAAGTGTAAATCTTACCTTGGCTACCATCTAATGTGATAGTGACATGGATACAGTTGTAGACTAAGGTTGTCTATTTGCAGCTTCTCTACATATTGCCCCTTTTCCCATATTTTCCTCAAGCCCCTCCCTCAGAGTGAAACCAAATGCTATTCCACCCACCCTGAGCACACAGCAGTCATTGTTGGTCAGCTTATGGCCAGCAACAAGGACGTTCTTCCATGTCAGTCCCCAATACTGACATTACCGAGTCTTATAGCAACTGCTTCACATTCCCAAGTCACCCTGGGTTTTAATGAGCCATATTTAAGCAACTTGCCAGCATCAAAATCCCTGTTATTATTTGAGCTGTGCTTCTGAGATAAGGCAGGTGGTAAACAGATCCAGCTGGACAGCAGATTTGCCTGCAAAACGTGTGCTTGTTCTTTTGGAAATTTTAGAGCGCGCTTGCTTGACTTGCCCTTTAGAAAAGCTTTGTTCTATTAGAGCGTCCGATTTCCTGCCCATAGCTTCGTGTTGTCTACTGGAAGCAGCTGACAAAAGCATCACATTCACTTCTTCCATCAACAAAATGCCTGTTCTGCTTGTCCTTTATGCTGATCTGTAGCATGTACCCGTAACAAGTGGTTTTTGTGGGTACAGAGAACGGTGACAGTATGCCCAGCCTGACACTGTCAATGTACCTGAGCTATCTGCAACAAAGTATTTACCCACTGAGTTTGATTTAATTTTTTTTTCTGAACTGATAACCATTTCTATAAGTGGATCTCACATCCAGAGCTACTCACTGAGTAGTTCGTGTGAAGAAATTTTAGCAGAGGGACTGTGTTCGTAGCCATCACAGTTTGGCACTGTAATGTCTGCGATCTAAAATCAGATATTGATGTGGGCTTGTTCCATGAGGTTATATAGCTGTTGGAAAATAGCTAGTATCTAATATAATCAGCTCTCACAAACTAATCATTAGCAGATAGGATAAGCATGATTTAACCATCCATTCCAAGCGCAGAATGCTCTCTGCTCCTCAGATGTGTAAGTTAGGTCAAAACAGCCACATTCTCTGCCAGCTGCCATCTGTCAGACAGTTCTGTAATATGGAATTTTGAAAACAATTACTTTTTTCTATACTGTCCTTTTTAAAAGGCCATTCTGCAGTGAGAGTTGAGACACGGATCCAATTCCTAATTCTATTAGTAGACCATGCATGATAGACCTTTGTGAGTGGTTATACCCCAATACCACTCAGCAGAGATTAAGATGCTCCTCTTCTGCCAGCTTCTTTACTGATGCTGTTCCTGACATGGGCTCAAGGCAGTGGGGTTTCCAAAGCTGCTTTTCCTAATGTGAGGGCAATGGCTTTGGAAATACATGTTATTGTTATGCTTGCAATGCTCCTTCTGGTTGGGAAAGGTGTTGAAAGCAGCAGGATTGTTTGTTTTCTGATTCAGTCTCTTAACTAGAGTGAATTCTTGGCAAAGAAAGGCTTCCAACACTGATATTTGGATGGAGATTTCTGAAAGAAGGGACTGCTTGTAAATAGGCAGTCTCTCATTTTTCTGCTGTTGTGAAGTATTTTGAATGTTTTTGTGCATTTCAAAGATTTTCTATTTTTGTTCCCTATTTAGTGGTGTTGCATTCATAACCCTCCGCATAGTATTAACCATAATTATCAGATCCAACAATACTGCAGTATGTAGCCAGAAAAGGTTTGGAAGGTGTTCCTCTTATATGGTGCCTGTACCCAGAAAGCAGGATGACTAGAACACAGCAAAGCTTGCTGTTCACCTCATAACTACAGTGTGAAAGTACCCCAGAAATCCTTACAGATGGGAGTCCAGGAATAATACCAACTCCAGACAGTTCAAGAAAAAATTCACCATAAGGATTTAGGCTGCTTTAGGGGATAGTTAATCAGGTTTCACCTCTGCATTTTACTACAGAAGTCTTGACCAATGGGGCATTTCTACTGCACCATGCTGCTGTTCAGCAGTTCCCGCTGTGGTGGGATGAGTTGGCATAAGGGGCTGGTTTATGGCCTGGGATTTCCACTGAGCCAGTTAAACCACACCCACTACAAACTTCAGGAGCCAGCAGTAGTCTGTTCCTCAGGAACATCTGTATTTGAAAAATGAATGAGTTTTAGATAAAAGAGAGGAGTTACCTCTTTTAAGTAAATTATTTAAACTTGCAACCTTTTTCTATCTTTTCCATATGAAAAATTAATGTACCACAGGCCTTTTTGCATTTTCACGGTAAAACAAATCTTTTTATAGGTTTTTCCCTCTTGAAGAACAGAGAAAAGGGCTCTCCACAGCCAGTGTCAGAAATTTTAGCTATCAGTCCCCAGTTCCCTGCCCCCAAGGGGAGAACTCTGTTAATGAGCATCTAAGTATTAACATAACAGAGCAGGCCCACTGATCTCCAGAGTACCATGTGCTACTGAGAAAGAAAAGCTGAGCCAAAATTGCTGCTCTCAACATTTGTCAAGAACGAAATGAGGATTTTTTTTCCATGTGCCACGTGGATCTTGCACTTGGCTTTAGACTGATGCTTGATAAAAATTACGGTCAAAATCTTCAACCTGACTGCGTAAACTAGGCTTTTCTTTTCAAACTGATGCACTACCTGAAGCAAGCCACCCTAATTTTCAGCAGTGCTGAACAAATGCCCCTCCGATTCATTTCACTGGCAGTTAAGAAATCTCAGCACCTCTGAAAATCAAATAACGCTTAAATTTACAGCTCCTCTATTTGAAAATATCTCCCTCAGTCTCCATCTATTGAAATGGAGAAATGCAAAGCCAAGGGCACACAGTGATCTGGGCAGTTAATAATGTTTCTGGCTATGTAACAAATCAATGCAATGCTTGGGAATAATGGCATCAAGTTGGATTTAACAGTTTCATGACAATGTCACTTTCCGACAAATGGATTTTGGGCTTTCCCTCCCCACCCGGTCTTCTGTACATATCAGCTGTGGCAGGTCTCAGTCATATCCCTCCCTCCACCCCCATCTTCAGTGTAACTCTTCTTACGAACAAGCAAGCAGCCTGGGCACGTCACTTACTGACCATTCTGTAACAGTTTAGAAATCCTGTGTAGCAACCATGCCTTTGCTGGATACAGCATTAGGGAAAGGTGAGTGTTGCCCTTCTGATCTTGGTGCAAGGGAAAGGAAGAAGAGGGTACAATTCCAGATTTCCCTGATTTGGCTTCAGTCATTACTGAACAATGCTGTAGACTTTTAGTGAACTGAAAGAGCAGACTGTCTGATACCTCAAGGACAGTCACATGGAGCTCTTCATTACAAGTAGGAACTGATTCTCCTTTCCCCTGTGACCTGCAATTAGCATCTGTCTGACTACTTCCATGTAAAGCATTAACATACCTATCCCTGGAAGTGCCAGTGCCTGCATTTGGAGTCTTACTGCATCCCCCCGAGCAGTGGTAGCTTTCTCTTCCACATCCTCAATGCTTGGTGGCTGTCTGGGAGCAAAGCAGTAGCGTTTGCTCTTTCTATGAGACTGCTCTCTTGGGCTTTCCCATATCTTTATGGGCCTATCTTTCAGGGCCTTCTGCTTCCTCTCGTTACTTATTTATTGCATTTAGATGCTTATTTGGCTGACAGTGCACTTTCTGTCCTTGTACACCTTGTCCCCTCTGATGTGCCTCATACATTTTAAAGACCACTTTATTAAAAACTAAAAGCAGGTGAGTTAAATAACAGTTTGGCTGGCCAAGACCTCCAAGGAAGATTTAAATGAGCTACAGTATGTGCTTCATGCTGTTATGGAAGCTGAGGTAATACTTGGTTTTGCTTCTTTCACGTAATTTGTTGCAGACTATCCCAAGCAAATGCTTTCAAACTGCTGGGCAAGCAAAGAGTAAAGTGAAAGCAACCTATAAACTACTCAATGCTTTTTGATCTCCACACATCCAGCCAAATGGGTAATGGTAACATATTAAGGCTGACGTTGTGAGCTTAATGCAATCATGTATTTAAGGGTTACTATTTTGTTTCAGGATGCATAGAGAAATACAGATGAAAGAACTGATTTGGTCTTTTTGGGTGCTGGATGAAATTTTACATAAAGAACTGATGTGGGAAGTCCTTTTCCCTCTAGAGGTGGATGATCTACAATGGCCATCTGTTTCTTTTCTTGGTATTAATAACGCGAAGTGTACATTGAGCATCGCTTTGTGAGAAACCCTTTGGTATCTTTGTTAAACGTTGTCCTTTGCTATAGCTTTATCTCCAGAAACAAATCTGATCTGTTTTGTACAGACAGAATAAACGATAAGAACTACTTATTCTATTGAAGGAGACCATTCAAATTCGAAATGAGATTGCTTTTTACAAGAAAGGTGATTTATCTGCCCAGGGAAAGGTATCTTACACTGATCAGATAGCACTGTGAAAGACATAACACAGCAGCACCTCTTAGAAGACCTTCACCGGGCAAGGGCCGGGCAGAGCGAAGGGAATTCCCTGGGGCAGCGACCTCCCGATCTGCCGCACTTCCCGCAGTTTCACAGAAGAACTGGGGCCCTGCCCAGAAAGGCCCGGAGAGCCGCTGTCACCGGAGGGGTGCTACGCGATGCAACCCCGTTCCCGACAGCGCTGACCCTCCCTGCGGCTGTACCCCGGCCGCTTCACCCATCTCCGCCCGGAGCGGCGCTCCCTCTTCTGAGCTCTAAATGAGGGGTCCGAACCCTCTTCCCCAGCATTTCCAAAATCACCACCTGCCTTTCTCCCAGCCCACGGCTCCAAGGCCCGCACCTCTTCCAGCGGCCGCACCCTGATCACTTCCACCTGCCCCGGCCGACGCCCTAAGGCCGCCGTCCCCTCGGAGAGGAGCTCCCCCCCCCCCACGCCAGGGCCGTGCCCGCCACCTGCTCTCTCCGCCAGCCGCAGGCCCACGGGCGCTGCACGAGGCCGCTCCAACGGCCGTTTAACGGCCGCCCGAACGGCTGGAGCTGCGCCCGTGCCAGGGCAGGGCGGAGGGGCGGCCGCCCGCCGAGGGGGTGCCTGCCGAGGGGGTGCCCACCGAGGAGGCGGCGGCGGCGGAGCCGGCAGCTATGTCAGCGGCGTTGCCGCTGGAGCGGCCCCGGCAGAGGGAGCCTGAAGACCGCCGACCCCGCGGCTGAGGTAAGGCGGGGCCGGCGCGCTGAGGATGTGGTGCCGAAACTGCTTTTTTTTTTTTTTTTTGCCTTGTTTTAACAGTGTTGATTAAACGAGCGACTTTCCTTTTGTTTGTTTGTTTGTTGGGGTTGTTTTTTTTTTAAGCTTTAGCGGGCTCCATCACAGCAACGGCGGCAGCAGCAGGCAGGCACACGTACCGCAGTCGCTCCCTGCCACTGCCATGGCCTAATGCCCGGTGCTTAACGTATCATCCCTACTAATGCTTTCCCAAGTGGCTAATCGCACCCATACCCAAGGGCTGCACCGCGGTGGAGAGAAACCAGCCCTAAAAGTAGCGTGTAGTCTGTTAATGTCGCGCTGTAAATGAAGTTGCCTCCGGGGTTGCTCATCCCCAGCTCGCTCCTGGGCCCTGCCGTGCTGCTGGAGCCGCAGCTGTCGGGTGAGGAGCTGCTTAATATGCTGGCGATGTCCTCCTCCTGCTTCTGGCTTCATTTTGAGTAATCAATCAGGCTGTTTTGGAGCTACAGCTTACGATCTGCAATTTGTATAATTTGATTTGACAGTAATTCCATCGTTGTTATGTTTATTTACAAGAGATGCCCGGTGATTCGTTCAGTTTTTATCTGTTGTTTTCCTTTCTTTTCCAATCGTGGTTTAATAATTTCTCATTGAATTCTTGGGGGCTACCATGCATCATGGCTCCCAAGGTGGTATTTGCTTCTTTATGCTATGCTCCAGGGAAGGATATGGGTCTGTACAGAACCTGCTTACCTTTGCATAGGTGAAACTACTATAGTCTTACCTGAAATCACTTCTTTTATTCTGGCATTACAGGTGTTTTTTGCTTTTCATCAGTTTAGTTTTGAACACTCTTCCCTCCCCCCCCCCCCCCCCCCTCCCTTCTCTCCTTCAACTACAACC
>WTSP01012346.1:0-47632 GCA_025331215.1 Actenoides lindsayi | reverse complement strand
GCGGCGGCGGCGGCCGCGGGCGGGGCGGGCAGCCTGGAGCGGATCCGCGCGGACCACGAGCGGGCTCTGCGGGAGGCCAAGGAGACGCTGCAGAAGCTGCCCGAGGAGATCCGCAGAGACATCCGCCAGGACAAGGAGAAACTTCTGCAGGACGCCCGCGGCAGGAAGGAGGCGGGCGCCCCGGGGCTGCCCCGGCTTCTCTTCCGCCAGCCCGTCGGCGCCGTGGGGCAGGAGCCCGCAGACCCCATCGTCCGGCAGAGGAGGGACAAAATCAAAGAGGTGGGTGGCGGCGGCCGGTCCCTCTCCCGGGGACTCGCCTCAGCACCCCTGCGCGGGGCAACAGGTCGCTTCCGGGGCTGGCGGCGGGATGAGGGGGAGCCCTGAGCCCTCCTGCCCCCTCGTCTTCCTGGCGGGAGAGGGTCTTTCTGGCCAGCGCTCGCTCGGCAGGCGCCGCGCAGCGCACCCTCGCAGCCCGCGATGCTCCCTGCGCGGCCGCGGAGCGAGCGCTGCCGGCGCCGGGCGCGTTCCGTGCCGGCTGCGCCTGCCTCCCCTCTCCGCGTTGCCGGCCTCCCCAAGCTGTTGCACCGAAACCTGGGAAGGAAGCAAAGCCCCGGCGAGCGCCGACAGGCTGCAGGACGATTCTTTGGGGAACTGGGGGCAGTGGCGCCGGGGTGGAAAAGCGACTCTCGGGAGCCCCGCTGTGACGCGGGTCCGCCTGCTTGTCCCGTGGGGCATCCCGGGCTCGTCCACCGGCTCGCTGCGGTGAGCACCCCGGCGCGCAGGAGCCGGCGGGGAACGGGGGACTCCCCGTTCCGCGCTGGTGGCAGCGGAGGAGTTACCCCGGGTTGTCGTGCGCTGGTCGAGCGGGTGCGTTTCCAAGTGCGGTGTGCGGGTGTGGTGCAGCGCTTCAAAGGTTTCGCGATTTGTCTGGCTTCTCCGTTCTGGGCATTTGGCAGCCTGTCGGCTGAGTTGAGGTTATTTGGCAAAATACAGTCAGTGTGGATTATAGCGGTAAAGCATCTGAGCTTGTATGTTGTGACGAATTCCCCGAACTGTCTTGTTCGTTCGTGCTGCTTGGTCGGTTCAGGTACCGTTTTGAAGTCCTTACAGAAATTCTCCAAACTATGCATAGGGAAGACTGTCGTGAGCAGAGCTTGACAGGGTCCTCTGACAGAAGAGGAATTTCCTTGATAATTCAACTTCCCGCCGTTACTGGTCGGTTTATTTATCGAACTGCCAATTCTAGCTGCCTGCAGAGATTAGGGTTTATGAATTAATCAGTAGTATATGTTTCCTGTTCTGTGGTGGATGGAAATGACATAGGAGTGAGACTATAACTCCTGAATATTTTTGTGTTAGTGAAACATCATTAGCTTTATTTGGACTGATTTATTTTTACTGTGTGTTTGTACAGGGAGGTCTCAAAAGTGAGCCCTGGCATCACACAGAGCAACAGAGAAGCCTTTACGAATCTCAAGTTGTGGTTCTGTGCTCTGGAGTCCTTGCATCAAGTTAACTATTTTAGCAAACTGCACAGCAGTCATAAGCAGCAAATACCAATGCAAAGGCATTTTGAAGGGAGAAGCTCTTAGGAGCACACGGTACAGACCGCACCTTGAAGTGCAGAGGCTATGCTGTCTTCTGTTTTAGTCACACAGCCTCCCTGAAGCACACGGAACAGTTAGAAATACCAGGAAACTCTTTTTTCCAGTTATCTTGAACTGCCATGTAGAAGTAGTGAGGCTCCAGTCCTGATGTATGCGATTCTGTAGCGTAGAAGACTGTAGCAAGTGAATAAGCACACATACATACGTGTATCCATATATAATAAAAGATAACTTGGACTAGTTGGCACAGACCAGGACCAGCAAAGTCAGTAGTATGTGTTATTTCTGGGAGTTTCCCTTCCTCCTGATACAGTGTGTGAACATAACGTTTTTTTAATTGCCCTTGCATTTTTGCAGTACCTTGTCTGGTTTGATTTTTCTTCTTCAAAGAATATTCCTTTTTTTTCTTTTTTTTTTTTTTCCCCTCATTGACTGTAAAACAGTGTTTCGTATCCTGCGTTAACTTGCTTTGTGTTGTTCCATGTGTTTATTTTGTCTCTTCATCTTTGCAAGCTCTTGTCTACTTTTTTTTACATTGATATTTTATTATCAAGCTGGAATTCTAATCAGCAGTCTTTTTAGAAATAGTTTTAAACTATAACTTTTTAAAGTATGAACTTCTGTATTACATTGTACACGCACAGAAACTGAAATGATCCCCTGTAGCTCCTCTCCATGTGCCTTGTGGTTACATGCTGGAGGTGCAAATGTAAAAGAAATCGTACTGTTTTCATACTTTTTTTTTTTTTCTTAAGCTTGGAATTTGCATCTGCATTGTATGAGGCATGGCTCATACCTAGAACTCAAAATTTGAAACTATTCCTGTGGATATTTTTTACAAGAAGGGAGGAGGGTACTTTAAAGGATAAGAATGCTAAAAATTTAGGTTGTTCTTCCCCGCATTTCTCTCCTGGAAGAGCTCTTTTTCATCAACATGCTGACAATAACACAGAGAGAGGAGAGAGCTTAGAGGTGTTTTGTTCATTTACCGTTTAAAATTTTAAGTTGAAGTAAGCATTTGGAAGTCTAGACAGTACAATATGGTTTCTGGTCACAAAACAATAAAATGCAGTGACTTTATAGCATTTCTTATCAAAGTTTTGTTACTGAAATTTTAACCATTTTTGCTATGGCATACTCTTTTTTTTTTTTATTTAAAAAAAAGGAAAGTAAAACTTCAAAATGGTGGGCATATAAAGATTCTTAAACTAACACAGTATGACGAACAAGTAGAAAAATAAGTTAGCAGCTTATTAAGTAGAAGACCTGCAGAAACATGGAGAAGTGGAGATGGTGTTGCTGTTACTGCCTTCCACTCTTGTCAGAACAACATGGTTGCTCTCAAGGTCTTTGTGGGGTAACCGTCCCCCTGTGTTACAGCCACAGGGTCTACCTGAGTGCAGGTGTGCCCATACGGATAAGGGATGTGGGTCAAAGACCAGAGATACTAATGGGTGCTGTGATATTCATCTGTTTCTCTTCCGATGATGAGTTTCAAGCAAACTCAAAAGTAAGAGGATCTGGCAGTGCTGCCAGCAGCGGGGTTTGCGCAGTTGCTTCCTGTTGTAAAACCACTGTCAGTTGCTTGTGACTGCTGAATTTTTTACCAGCTGACCTAATGTTGCCTACTCTGAGTGCCTTCCTCATGCTGGATGCTTCAGGAAGGCTTGAGCAAAGAGGCACAGCTGCTTTTGAGCATACCAGCACACTTATTTTTTGGCAGAACTTGAGTTCTTTGGGCAGTTCTACTGATTCTCCGGTGTTGCAGTGACTTGAGGAGGGGTCTCGATACCCGGTACACCTCACACTGGTCTCTGTTCGAGTGTTCTGATAGGAGCCCTAGACTCTGAATGTATTCCTGTTCTTTCACTCATTGATTTGAGACGTTTTGAGCAAGTACCTCCTGTGATAGCTGTTTCTCATCTGTAAAAAAGGGGGAATGGAAGGCAGTAATGACTCTGTTCCACTCAATTAATCTAAAAGGCTTCCAGTCTCTGCTCTTGTCACTGTTGGTTGCGAGTGGACATGAATATTTCTGATGTTCACGGAAGACTTGCAGGTGCATAAACAGATCGGAGAAGGTGTCGGCTTGATACGGACAAAAGAAGTGATTAGAAGAGGATGGTAATAGCGGGGACAGGTTATGGAGGCAGGAGATGCACTGTTTCAAATAGGAAAATCTGACTTTGAATCTCTTCCAAGTCTCAATCGCCGCTCTTCAAAAAAACCCCAAACAAACCCAAACAAAACAAACCAGCCCACCAACAGGTGATTGAATTATTTGAGTATTAAGAAAATAACAAAAGCCAAACTCTTTATTTCAGAGGAAGGGAATAGTAAACGATGAATGAGCTACCTCAGGTACTAGAAACAGTATAATCACATTAGTGTGGTGTTCTGCCTAGGCTAATTAATCCTGCTGAACAGCAAGCCACTGGCATTGATGGAGCACCATACTAATGCAGCTGTGCTTTTCCTGTACAAGCTCTGAAGCTGTACACATTGTTGTTCAGAGCTGTTTGGACATGTTTTCAGGATAAAAGTCTCCTTGGTAAACTGGAATCGACATCCAAAGAGCAAGATCATGCGGTGCTCCAAATACCAGCACAGCTCTCAACTGTTGCAGTCATCTAGTAGAAGTCCTGGAGTGGAGAATTTTATTTATTGATTCTGTGGTCATTCCTGAGCGGTAGTCCTTTGAGCTCAACAGGGCAATGGTCACAAGACAGCAAAACAGACTCCACAGGTGAGGATTATTTCACACTGTCTTGCTATAAGGAACTGAATTGAGGTAGCATGGGCAGTGTAAATTCTTGAGCTTCCAAAATTCTCAGAATTCACTGTGTTTGTTTAATTGTTTTCTATGGTGACTTTTATGCAGTTTAGTTCGAAATCATTACATTAAGCAAGAAGTTTCGGTAATGTTGCAGGAATGTTGAGAAGTATCTGGAGGAAAGAAAGCTTGTGAGCATGGAAATAAAGCACTAATTAGTGATCTAATATGAACTTGTCACAGGAATATTTGGGGGTAATCAGATCTTTGTTAACAAGGAAGAATGATGGTGAAATGATAGGAGGTGGCTTGCTGCTGAAGAAGGGCTGTCGGCCTCTTGTGCCTTCCTTCACGTTTCTACCACTTGCTTTCCTACTACCTGGTATTCTGGTGCTGCTATGTAGGGTGGTCCAGTGCCAGGCTCAGGAGAAATGTATTTCCTTTTCTTGGCTTTTTTTTTTTTTTTAATGAGACAAGGTTAGCTCACTATACTTGTTGCTGTCTAAAGAGGAGATGAAGTCTCTTACCACTTTTGACTGCCTTCTCTCACTGCTGACTGCACCGATTCTGCTGTAGCCCTCTGTAAGCTGCTGCAGCTCACTAAACCTGCAAAAAACTGCCAGAGCAAAAAAAAGTTGGATTGTTTTCTGCCAAGTTGGTGAGTTGAAAGCCTTCATGGAAGGCTCAACTTGATGCTAGTTTTGGCTGTGGTGGGAGAACAGTAATGTGGGTGGAAGAGATACAAACCCTCTTTCAGCAGCCTTGGTTTAGGAGCTGATATCTCATCTTCTGGCCTAGCTTCTCCGTTAAAATTGTGTCTCCACAGTGTGACATTTGCAGAGCAAAGGTTTAATGTACTGTAATAACTTTCTGTAGGCTAAAGTGCTGTGCTTCAGGAGACTGTTACCTCCCAACTTCTTTTCTCAGAACAGAAAAGAGGAAAAGAAATAGTGGTAGGAATTACTGAAGCCTCATCTCCCATGGAGCCAAATTTAGAGTGCTTTTACTGGGAGGAAGGTTGTGGGGTCTTTACAGGAAAGGAAGGGAAGGAGTTAAAATATAGTTGTGGAAGTATTGAGTGGTTTGGGTTTCAAACAGAAAAAGCCATGTTCCCTGATGATACATTTCTTTAAGAGCAAGATACAGTGGAAGGTAAGGAATTGGCACGTAATGAGTAAGCAGTGTGGTACTTCCTGACAACATGCTGATGATACAATGCATTTCAAAGGAAGTTTTCTTAGAGTACTTTGTGACCTTAATGCTGACATCTTCTAGTTGTCATTCAGTTTTTTGAAGAAATTTAAAAAGAATCTTGGCCTCCCCCCCAGCTTTATCTATGAATAATCTTCAGTATTTTTCTATCTACTAGTTATTTTTGAGTGTTTTGCAGTGCCTGCCTTCCTGATAAATACTGTTTATTGTAGTTGGGTTTTGTTTTTTCTCCTCTCTCCCCCCTAATGGTGTTGTAAAAGACAGTCAGGAGAAATAAGTGCCTATATACAGGGAAACAAAAATGGTAGGTGGTAGGTACCTTATACCCCTAGGTTAAGGGCATCCTCATGAGGCTTATAGACATTTTTCCTGGGTTGTTTGGGCGATTTGTGCTCCTGTGAAGTGGCAATTGGAGATGGCAGGGGTTATCTTATGGCATCTAAAATGTGACAAACCAGTAAGTTAAATTGCTTGCTTAGGGATAATGGCTTTATGAGATGCAGAGAAGCTTTGTTGGAATAACTGAGAGTATAATTCAGTGACTATATTAAGCAACCTCTTGGTTCTGTCACTTGACAGACCCTGTTCAAAGCCAGTTCAACCTGCCAACCAGACAGAAAGCTGCACCTGCTTTTGCTGGGTTCGTGGCCTGGTGGGGTAGGGAGCCAAGATGGCTTAGTGGAGATCTGAGCACAGTGGAAGCAGCGGACCCTCACTGAGTCAATGTGTTTGAAAGGAGAGAAAGGTGGAGGAGAATGGCACTGAGGCGTCTTTTTGTCCACAAGACATGAAATAGGCTATGCCTTTGCCAAAGTAATGTTCTTTCTGCTGCCAAATTAGTGTTCTTAATACTAGGAGCCTTTAAGACTTCTTTAGGGAAGGACATTGTTTCAGGTGAGGGTTTTTTTTGTTTTCTTTTTGAGAACCTGGCAGCCTCTTTTCAGTCAAATGACTTGAAGCTTCTGTCACGCAGGCAAACGCTTGTCTGATTTGAACACTGGTGATGAGATGGAAGGATGTCTCAGTGTGTGGCTGTGGATATTTGGCTGGAATAGTGTGTGTTCCAGTTTCTAATTCATGTTCTTTCAACCTTCCACCTGTTTGCTGTGAGCAAAGAAGAGTATTTAATTTTCTTACGTTCAGACTTGGTCTTCATTCTCAACAGGTAAATTTACCAAAAGTAACTGAATGTCCTATGTAACTGGATCCTCAGAATTGTGGGCGAAATTAAGACTTTAGGTGTTCAGTGGAAAACATCTGGCTTTCACAAAAAAACCCAAGCACATGATTAATTCTTTAACTGAAAAACCATGTGCACGTTTTATGTAAAGACAAAAACGTAAATTCCAGACGCACAGAACTCTTTTCATGAAAGCTAAATAAGATGATGTAAAGATGTAAGGTAAAGCTTAAAATGTAACTGTATTTTGGCAAAAGTTACATTCTCATGGTGGTGATTTTGTATTTAATGTTAGTGTAGCAGCCTATGGCAGTGATTTTAATATAAAGAAATAGAGTAAATCATAATGGTAAGTACAGTTGCTTAATTCTGTAGTTCTGTGCTATGGGCAAACTGAAGCAGAAAAATTCCACCTGTTTATTAAAATCTACTGTTAAGGCCAAAAAAATGCCTTATCTCATTCAGGAGGAAAATAAGAGTGGTAGACAGCCAGGCTTTGATAGCTTCTTTGAATGTTAATGAAAGCACAGGACTATGAAAAGGAAATCATGGACAGACAGGAGACAGGATTTCTTGTGAAAGGTAATTAATGTTGCAGAAGCACTTGTATGACTGTTGGCTGGACAGACCTTTCCTTAAAGCTATCTGAAACATACAGCTGTAAGAAAAGTTTAGTGTGTTTACTTTCTGTTTTGTTTTGGGGTTGCTTTTTTGTTCGTGGGTTTGTGTTGGTTTTTTTTCCCGTAGCTTCAGGAGCCAGCATAGATGTACATTTCTGCAGTTTTTATCTTAAATAGAGCATCTTAATGAGTAGTTCGTTTATTTACAGATAATAACTTACTTGGCAGAATTAGAGTAACACTTCAGGAAAGTGGCTTTCATAACAGTGTTTGCTGCTGTCGAACAGTGCAGCACTTGCTCTCTGGCAATAGACTGCTGCCTGAGATGGTACAGAGATGATGAAGCATTCTGTGTGCTGTTTTGGTGACAAACTCAACTATTCAGATGTGTCTTTGTGTAAAGTACATTTTAGACATTCAGTTTCGAAGGATTTTTTTGTCTATTTAGAGAACTGTCGTTTTACAAATGAAGAAAATAAGTGTTTAGGTGGGCCTGTGAATTAAGCGATAGGAGCGATGTACTGGATACTCAATATACTTGTTCTTTCTTTTGTGAGAAAATCTCCTTCAGCCACAAAATTTATTTAGTTTTTGTTTGTTTGCTTGTTTTGTGTTGTTTGGGGTTTTTTTTTGGTTTGTGGCGGGTTTTTTAAGCATATGATATGAAGAATGTGTGCATACTTCTAAGAAGCATCTCCGTTTTTCATAACTCTTTATAATCAAGTCTACAAGTCTGTCATGGAAATGTAACTGGTGAGTAATATAAGTGCATGCTTGCCTGAACCAGATTAAATGAAACCTTTTACGGAATTGTGGTTAAGATGCTGTTGTGTTGCAGTGCTTGGCAGCCTTGCCTGCAGAGTCCAGAAGACTTTATCATTGTGAGAAAGCAGTTTGGCTCTCCAGGGACAAGAGAGGTCTAGTGACTTGCATGAGATTGCACAGTGTGACGGGATTAAGAGTAGAGCTTGATTACCTGGATCCTGTTTGGGTATTCCCCACTAAACCAGGGACTGTTGCTGTGTGCTGGGAGAAGGCTATTTCTACTCCTGCCTGGGCATGTCAGCTCACTAGTGTCTATTTAAACCTGAGTTTTGGAGTCTTATTCATGGCTGCACACGGGCACCTGTGGTTTGTATCTAAACTGCTGCTGGGGACACTAAACCTGAGACTCCCTGGTTCTATGTTTAGATTGTTAGCTGTAAGCTTTTTAATTTTCACGCAGTACTTGAAGTAAAATGCTTTGGTACAGTGCTGTTTTAAAGGAAGGCAAGTAGGGTAGTAAAACTCCCAGTTTGCCTTTCTTGTGTCTTGAAATTTAATTTTGGACTCTCTTGTAACAAAGAAATGCTTCTACAAAATAATATGACAACTTGCTATAACTCTGCAGTAAGCTGATTGGATTTTATAGCTGGTGTTTATGAAGATACAGGTATTGCTCATTCTGATGCCTCTAATTTTAAAAGCTTTTCAAACAGATTGGATGAGCACATAACCTGCTGTTACGTTCTTATAACTGTTAAACATTCACAGCCCTTGTGGGAACACTGAGATATGCAGTCTCTTATGCAAAGGTAACTACCAGTGTAAAATCTACTTTGATTTGTCCTCCCACTCCCTCTTGGAAACTATATGTACTTTGGCTTTTAAATTGTTTTAGGAATAAAGCAAGTGAATAGAAGTCTAGCTTCTAAAAAACATGGGTCCTTTTTTTTATGCAGATCTCTAATAAGGTAAGAGAAAACATAGAGGTTGGAAGAGGTGGCCGATAATATTGAGCAAAGGACCAAAATGGTTCTGTGCAGTGAATAAGCTGATGACTATGGAGCATCTGACTGTTACAAGACTTTGTGTGCATCTCAAATTTCAGAAGAATCAACTTTTTTTTCTCTGATGCTGGGCAGAAAAAGAAGTTGCAATTTTAATGTAAAAACATGCAGTTTTGCACTGCTCATGTAAAGACATATATTGCTGGCATTTAGGTTAGAGGCAGTACTGTGTATTGTTTATATGAATAAAGTAAAAAGGAAAGAATGTCTGATACTTCCCCCCCCTCCCCAGGATTTGACATCATCTGACTTGTGTAGGGGTGATCTTATTGCTTGGCAACATAAACCTTCTTTCTCAATTATTTATTCAAAGTCAGTATGTGCTTTTAAAACATTGCAATGAAATTGCTTTAGACCAGTGTGACTTGCTGCTTTAATTAGTATTCAGACCACTGTGAGGCTATTTTTTGAAAGTATCTGCATATTTTGCTTTTGCGTAGTCCACCGCATAATAAACATATCTGTGCCTTTTGAAATTTCTTTTGTTCAGGGACTGCTTTCTTCCAAGGAAATAGGAAGTAGCTCATGTAAAAGAATACCAAGCTAAAAACCATTTTGCTTTGAAAACGTAGTGCTTAAGGAGATAGTAATTTTACTATGCACTGATACACACACATATGCAGATGCAGACCCAGTCTTTAACTCCGCTGTCAGTTTTCTCACTGCCTTTGAGCACTGACATCTGTTGGTGCACTGAATGGTGATACTTATGATAAAGCTTTGCCCATTCTGCTGTCTGTAGGGAAATCTGCTGCTTGTTACTGTGGTTATAGTTCTCCACCCATCTGTGATTTTGAGAATTGCACTTTAAATTTTGTGTTGGACCTAGATAGTAGTACTAGATTTATTTTTTCTAAAACTAAAGCTTACAGAAGAGAAATAGATGTTAATCATTTGCAGTGATGGATTTCCACTCTCCCACCCCCATCATGCAACAGAAAGCCTAATTACCATTTAGAGAGTAGAAGAATTATACACATTACATATTTAAAAAGTCATAATGCTTCAAAGCTGCATGCTTCTTTCTTTGTTCTGGTGAGAGCATCTGAAGAATCACCACAGGGAAAAACTATGCTTTGTAAAGACAAACTGCAAGTTGACTGATATGTTTATGCCTTACTTTGTAAACCTCTAGAGTAAGCATGACACTGAACCTGAACTGACTCTCCATAGAAAAGTGTGCGATCTTGTTAAGGGCTAAAATGACATCACAGGTCAAGAAGAGCATTTCAAGAGATGACCTTTCTGAAGAAAAGCCCTTAAGTCTCCTCATGCAGTTTCTTAAAAAAAAAATAAAAAAACCCCCTCTGTATTCTCAAACGGAGACAGAGATGTATTTGTACCTCTCTCCATATATATGTTTTACAGAAGAACCAAATATATTGTACTGTTGGTAAGTGATAAATTCTGTTGCCTGTAACTGAAGATGTAGTTTGTTGGGGGAAAGCTCTGATCTGAATAAACACCTAGAAAAAAGTAAAAGGCATAGGGTTTTTTTGTTGGGGTGTTTTGTTGTTGGTTTTTTTTTACAAATAGTCATTTAAATTCAAAAGATAACTATACATATACTGCAAACAAAATCCAGATCATTAGGATAGAGCAAAGAAATCTTTATATTTCAATAATCAGTTTTGTTCAAATTAAATTTTTTTTATTATATAAACCTAAACCTTGCAGAAAGTAAATGCTCTGTGAGAAAGTTTTCAGACTTCATGGAAACAGTTTTCATATGTAGCCTGATAATCTGAAAGAATTATGGGTACAAGGCTGGTCTGTATTTATGCACACTATAGTGCTGTTTGTCTTTTCTCCCAGCCTTCTGCTTATCATAGGATTCTGGTGTTGAGAAGGAGAGAGATTCATGCTCATCTCCTGGACCTCTGGAGGTATGATCTCTTGGTTAGTTCAGGGCTGACCTAAATTAGGTTGCCCAGAGATTTGTGTTCTGAAATGTAGAAAAACTCTGTGGAGGGAGATTTTGCAGCCCCTTTGGACAAACATATTCTGGTCTCTGAAGATCCTTATTGTAGTTTTTTTAAAATTATTATTATATGCAGTGAGACTTTCTTGCTGCAACTGTTGTCCACTGCCTTTTCTCCTTTCATCACACGCTACTGAGAAGAGCTTGGCTACCTTTTCTCTGCTGGCACCCACTAGGTCTTTAAGAAGGCTTCTCTTGTCTGAACAAACACAGCACCATCTATCTCTTCTTGTGTGTCATGTGTTCTCCATTAGTATTATTTTTTTAAAAATCTCTAGTTGGTACAAGGGAGCCGAAAATGAAGAACAGGGCTCCCATTTGAGGCATCAGGACTGTTGCATAGAAAGTGTTAATTGCTTCCTGTCACTAGCAAGCACTCTTGCTAATGCAGCACACTGTAGAGTTAGCCTTTGTCACTGCAAGGATGCCTTGCTTACTTGTGTTCAACAGGTTGTTCACCAGCACTTCTGCATCAAAACTGCTTTCTAGCCTGTAAATTACCATAATGTACCATAGCATGGGATTATTCCACATTAGGTATAAGAGTTTTGCATTTGCTTTTATTAGGCTTCATGAGGCTTGCCAGCTCACTCCTCCAGCTTGTCAACATCCTTCAGATGGGAGTCCTACTTTCCAGATTCTTGATTGCTGAAGTTTTGGTGTTACCCATGAAGTTGGTGAGAGTGTGTTCTGCTCTGTTGTTCAGATTACCCCAAGAGAAATGTCACTCATAGCTAGCCACTAGTTAGACTTTTACCTGTTTAATGCTGTTGTGAGCTTGTCAGTCCAGATGCTTTTTTCCATCAACCCTGTTGACCAGACATCTAGTCCATGCCTTTTTGGGTACTGTCGTGCTAAGGAGGACTGCATTAAAAAGCATGCTAAAGTCAAGGTAAATGATGTCTGCTGCTCTGTCCTAATCCACAGAGCCAGTGGCTTCATCATAATAAATAACTGGGTTGGTTGGGCACATTTTGCCTTTGGGAAATTATACTTGCTGTTCACAAAGTTGTTTCTGTCCTTTGTGTTCCTGGAAATAGATTCAAGGAGGATTTTCTCCATTTTCCTCCCAGGTTTGGAATAAGGCTGACTGGCTGGTAGTTTCCTGGATCTTCCTTCTTGTTTTTTCCTCAGTTACTGACTCAGTTTAGACATTTCTCATCCATGCATTAACTGTTTTGAAGTGAAGTTTTTATTATGGAAGGTGGGGTGGTGGAGGAAAACAGCATGTAGCCTTTCCTGGCTAATTTGCATCTGTGCTGCCTCTCTCGTTTCATTAAGGAAGCCCAGCAGGCAACTGCATGTTAGCTCAGCAGGTATTTTGAAATTTTTAAAAGAGGAAATGTTTACTGGACAAGCAGATACAGTTAATACAGGGGATTTCCATTTGAATTTTTGAAACACAAGCTATTGATGGGAAATAAAACTCTTAGTTGCAGCTTTTGCCACTTTTGTGGGTGTAAATGGGTTACTCGCACACTGATCTGGGATAGGAGGCATACTATGGAAAAATAGTGTGCTATTTTGGAGAGTCTTTTGTCTGCATACCTCTGATCAAAATATCAATCATCTGATGTTTATACATTGCAAATATGAAACTAAGGGTGTGAGAGCTGACATAGTCTCAGTTCGAAGTTGATAAATTTGGAGTTTGTATTATAATTGAAGTGGATACCATGGAATGAGATTTAAAGCACAGTTATGTTTGATTTCATTCATAAGGGTCTAATTCCAAGCTTCTAAACTTGTGGTTTCTGATTAAATTTCCATCTGTTTTGTGTGACTTACGTGGTTTCAGCAGGTACTGTAAATATTTTTACAGTAGGGTTGTACTATTGTACTGTACTACCAATTCATGGGAGTCCAACTCTTCAGCATTTGATTTTCTGTCACTTCTGACATCACAAAGCAGTCTGGCTTTGCAGCAGCTTGGTTTTGAAAATGAAATCTTTCTGTAGTGCCTCGTGCTCAGTGTCCAAGCTCACTAGTCACTTCTAAAAGGATAAGTTTCCAGGATTATAGCAATACATGATCATCCCTTTCATTTGACTTGCCTATTGAGATTTTGTGATGAGAAACAAAGCTCTTTCCAGCTATAGCAGGGACTATATGACCTTTCTTTTGACATAACTTTATGACCCTTTGTTATGAGAACAGTGATCACCCCTAGTTTTTACTTGGCACTTAAAGCAAAAGTGTGAAAAGATAGCTGGGTAGTTTATTGCCAGTTGTGGTGGGACTAAGTTTGAGGAAAGGGCCTCTGACTTTTGGAAAAGAGTCAGGCTTTTTTTTAAACTTTCATTAGACTTTTCCCTAAGTTTTTTATCAAGTCTGTATATGGAGGTTTCATTTCATCAAGTAAGTTATTTTGAATCTTGTTTAGCAATCCCAAAGCATGACTAGTGGCTGCTCTCCAGTTTTACTTCATCACAGACCGAAAATGTAAAAATTCAGCATATAATTTTCCAATGTAAAGCAGATCCTGTAGTCTGAGTTGTTGAAGGTCACACCACTTGGGTCTGATGTGCTGGGTATTGAAAAAACCTTTTTTTTAAATTTTATTTTTTATTTTCTTTCTGGTTGTTACTGTTTGCTTTATCATAAGAACCTAGAAGGATGCAAGTATTACAAAGTTATTTTAAACGTATAATATTGCACTGCAAGATGTTACACATGTTCATTTCAGAGTGACTTTATAGTAGCTTCCTGATGTGATAATTACTCATTACTGCATTCTGTGATGGGGAGGATTTTGTGGAGGTTTTTCTTCCCATCTGTTTGAACACAATATTTTTGTGATGCCTATTTTATTCATATTTGCTGTGAGGAATCTTACCCACGTCAGGGGCAAGGCCAGTGGCTGATGCCAAAGATAAGTCTCAAAACCAGCTTTAAAAGTCCTCTGCGTTCATGTGAACACTGCAGTACAATTAAATGGGGATGTGATCTACTACCTCAATGCCAAACACACCTAGTGTCTGTTTTACCAGCCCTACCTTATGCCCACATGGGAAAGCATTTCCCTAAGAACTTTGTGGCTGGTTTTATTGCAGCTTCACCAATAATGCTTCTCTTGTATGTTGCAGCGTAATGTTGCTGTTAGTCCTGTGTTATGTGGGAAACTTTTACCGGCTGTAAATTGGGCTGTTAATGTGCTGTAATTGGAAAGAAAATAACTTATTTCTCTTGGTTATTTCTGCTGTGCTTTAATATCCAGTTACATATACGCTGTTTATAGGAAACATCCTGAGATCCTGAGTGGCTTTGTAGGTGCTATGATCAAAACAGACAGGAATTTGATTTGTTGTTATCTTTTCTACCACCACTGAGCTGTGCTCCACCCTCCCCCCCCAAATTTCAACTTCTGTTTTATAATTAAAAAAGTTAAGGACTTGACTGAATTCCCCAAAGATGTTACTTAGAAGGAGGAGAGGAACTTTGTGGTTTTTTTCTGGTGAGATAAAGAAGAATTAAAGTATGTAAAGGAAAGCTTGCTCATGTTTCATTTGAAAACTAATAACTGGGAAAGTCATGGCTGTCCCACGTTACCAAAGAAACTAGCACATAAAGGAGTGTTTGTGTGTTTTTGTATATATGAATACATATGTGTGTTAATGAAAAAAGACCAAAGGAAAAACTCATACCTTAATAGGTGGAATTATTGCCAAAGTAGTAGAGCCAAATGGTAATTTTTACTATCTTTCTAAACATACTGAAGACAGGGTTATAGCACACTGTATTTGCTCTTACTGTAGCTAGCATATATGTTTCACAGCCCTTCTGGCTTGTGTATGAGAATTAAAACTGGGAAAGGCCTGCATTTTGGTGGGTGAGTTGGGAGGAAGTGTTTGGTAGATCAGATGATGGCAGGTAGTTCTTGAAGCTGACTGTATAGCTGTATATGAAGGTGTATTAATGACTGTTGTATGAAGTCTGATTAAATGTTTTATTATTCATATATTTTTACCTTTTGCCCTTTAGACTGCTGGGGAGAAATAACTTTTTTGATCTTCAGAGTTGCTACTACTAATTGAATATAGATCTCTGTATAAGAATAGCATTTGCTTGTGAGTCACAATGTGTTTAAAAATAAACTTTACTCACTTATTTATAGTTTACTGTAAATCCTAATCAGCAGTTCTCAATCTTTTTTTTTATACAAGGAATTTGATAACAGTTAATTTGTACAGTTAATCCACGTAGTTAGTCTCTCACTTTGGGACATAGCTCATTTTCATTCATGCTCCCCAGCTTTTGTGATATGGTTAGTGTTACTGAAGTAGCTATGACCTCAGCAGTAGTTCCAATTGAATTTAGAAATATTTTGCTTTTTCCTATCAGAATTTCCATTTTTTTTTTAGCATCTATCCCTAAATTTACTTGATTCTGTTTCTACAAATACTGAAAATAGGTATTGTGAGGAAGAAACAAATTTTTACATCTTCAAAACCCTTTAAAATCTATACATTCACTATTTTCCCCAAATCAGCCCAAGCCCATGTTCCTTTCCATCTAACCAGCCATGAGTCTGCCAGATCAGAGCTGGAGGCAAAACTATCAAAACCCCAGTGTGTTTTTTGCACACACCTTGCCACTGAAAAATCCTCCTCCCTGAAGGCAGAGTGCATGTCCCAGTGTAAGTCATGTGCACATGGTGCCTTTTGGACTGTAGGG
Source organism: Actenoides lindsayi (assembly GCA_025331215.1). NCBI lineage: Eukaryota > Metazoa > Chordata > Aves > Coraciiformes > Alcedinidae > Actenoides > Actenoides lindsayi. Next base: position 31,756 of record WTSP01012346.1, on the reverse strand, counting down.
GCCAAATGTTTCTGGAAATGAATGCAAGCTGTGGAATATTTGTACTTTTTCTTGAAGCTTTGATCTTATGATGAACATATTCCTTTATTTGCTCTGTAATGTGGACAAAAGCCAAACGAACTAAAACTATAGTTTAGTTTGATCTGTAAAGCTGGTCCTTGCAGGACCAAATTGATTACAGTAGTTTGCTCCCAGGAACAGTAGTGTACACATACAGGATCACCAGCAGATCCCTCCAGATGAGGCAAGGGGTTAAACTCTCCCACTGGTTATCTTGTAAGGATCCCTGAACATGATGGCAGGAAACTGTCTTTCCCAGTGCTTTCTTAAAGCATTCTTCTTTGGTGTTGAGAATGGAAACAGGTAAGAACTGGGGCATTGCAGAGGATGAGTGCTGCCTTTCTTTATGGCCCTATCTGTCAGCTTCAAACAAGGCAAACGCGCTCCACAGGGACTGCTGTTCTGGAGAAAGAAAGCAGCAAGCAGTTTCTCCTAAATGCAAAACACCCACCAGACTGCAAATATTATACAAATCTTTCAGGGCATGTATTTTGCAGGACTGTAATTGTTGAATTTGAGTTTATTAAATATTGTCAGGAAACTTCAAATGCAGATGTATTTCTGATGTGTTGCCTTTCTTGCAGACCCTTCTTTTTCCATTCTGCTTCATATCCACTTGGATTTAGTTTGCAGTCTGATTACAGCACTAGCTTACACCAGCAGGTATTATTGACTTTTAGAAAAAGGTATGTACATTTGATGCTGACTTTAAAACTTCCTCAAAAAAAATGCAAAAGTCTTGCTCAGTATTTAAACTGGATAGTTTCTTGCTGTGTCATCTGGTTATTACCTATTAGCAAGTAGCAGCAGCAGCATCATATATAAGGTGAGAAATTGAACATCTGAGCTGCTGCACATTTTAATTACACAGATGTGTTTGTGGGACCAACAGCAGGCCAACTGTCTGGTTTCCAGTCATTGGCCAGAGGCTTTGGTATGAGCTCCGGCAGCACCACACACGAAAGCAAAGCCTTCTTTCCTATACTGCACAGCCCAAAGGCTTTCTTGACAAATCTCGCTGCTCTTGGATGAGACATAAAAAGCTCCAAGCTTCAGCACTTCAGCTTTGGGCTCTTGACTAGTGTGACACTCCTGGGGGGATCCACTTTGATGTAGCTGGTGCAATGGTTAGTGACCTATTTCAGAGTCAGTAGCAGGTGAACACACTGCCTAGTAGCTTTCATCAAAGCTACTATGCTAGTAGATGTAAAAGAAGTAGACTCAAAGGCGATTTCTCCTTAAAGAATTGACAGCCTTCGAAGAATATAGGCTATTGATGCAGAATACAAGGAAATGAGTTTCTTCTGTTTCAGCAGGGTAAGGCAGTGGTAGACTTGGCTTGTTTGTTTTTGTGACTGACAGATGGGACAATAAGATTTCCCCTTCAATATTAACATCAGCACTTCATTGGCTTCCTTATCTAGTGCAGGTGAATTTTTAACTGTCAATTAACCATGCTAGCTAAAAGTTTATAAATACGCTTAACCTGGTGCTATGGGTTGACGCTGGCTGGATGCCAGGTGACCACCAAAGCTGCTCTCTTTCCACTGCTCAGCTGGACACATGAGAGAAAATATGATGAAAGGGTTGAGATAAGGACAGGAGAGATCACTCACCAATTACCATCATGGGAAAAACAGAATTGATTTGGGGAAATTAGTTTAATTTATTACTAATCAAATCAGAGTATGGTAATGAGAAATATAATAACCTTCACCTTCCCCCCTCACCCTTCCCTTCTTCCTGGGTTTAACTTTATTCCCAATTTCCCTATCCTCCCAAGTGGCACAGCGTGATGGGCAATAGGAGTTGTGGTCAGTTCATTACACATTGTCTCTGCCGCTCCTTCCTCCTCAGGGGGAGGACTCATCACACTCTTCCCCTTCTCCAGTATGGGATTCCTCCCATTGGAGAAAGTTCTCCACACACTTCTCCAGTGTGAGTCCTTCCCACAAGCTACAGTGGAAGGAAATTCATGAACCACTCTGGTATGTGTTCCATGAGGTGTAGTACTTCAGGAATAAACAGACTGTCCCCCATGGAGTCCCAAGTTCTGTCAGCAAACCTGCTCTGGCATGGGCTCTTCTGTTTCCATGGATCCACAGGTCATGGCTAACTTTGGGTATCCGCTGGCTCTTGACATGGGGTCCTCTATTGGCTGCAGGTGGATAGTAGGTGGCACAGCCTGCCTCACCATGGCCTTCAACAAGGGCTGCAGGGAAGTCTCTGCCCCAGCACCTGGAGTATCTCCTACCCTTCCTTCTTCGCTGACTTTGGTGTCTGCAGAATTGTTTTTCTCACATACTCGCACACCTCTCTCTGGCTGAAGTTCTACATTCCACCTTCCACCCCCTCAACCTTCTTAAATATGTGATTGCAGATGTGCTGCCTCCCTAGTGGGTCTGGCCAGCCTTGGCCAGTGGTGAGTCTGGTTTGGAGCCAGCTACTACTGTTGGCCCTGTTGGACATAGGGGAAGCTTCCAGCAGCTTCTCAGAGAAACCACCTCTGTAATGCCCACCCCCAGAAAACCAAACCAAAACGAACCTTCCCATGCAAACCCAATACACCTGACCTGGTTGCAATTACATGTAAATTTTTTGGGGGACTACCCATTGCTGTTAAGAGCTGTTACTGTGGCAGCAGTCAATGGTTGTACTCTAATGGGGGGTAGTGTTGACTTTCCAGGTATGGAGTTCTGTTATTGTAGATACAAAGTATATCTTTCCATCCTAAGGTATACTGATGGTTCATAGTATAATGAAAAGTTCCCACCTTTAATGCTAGACTTAACTGCTTAACAGATCTTGCAGAAGTTTTTTGGTTTTTTTTGTTTGTGTTGGGTGCCTTTTTTTGTTTTTTAAATGATGCTTTAGGCTAGTAGCTTCTTATCTGACAAGATAATTCTGTCAATTTAACTACTATTTTAGAAGGTAATTTACTTATTAGAGCGAGCTTTGCTTCCCTGTTCAAGAGTGTCCTGGTTTGAGTGAGTACAGAACTAGTTCATTGATTTTACTTTTCAGCTCAGTTCTTCTAACTAACTGCACTGTCTGAAGTTAGCAGCCTGTTCTCACAGACAGTGTCTGCTTCTGGCAGTGATAACACCCCATGTTTAGAGTTAATACCAAGGGTTGGTATGCAGATCAAGGCCACTGGATGTTTTGTACCACATTGGGGGGTACAGAAAGGTGAAAGGCTGCACCTGCAGGGAGAAGCAGGCAGGACTGGTGACCCCAGACTGACCAACAAGGTATTCCAGCCTATTTACATTGTATTCAGCATAAGGCTGAGGGATCTGAAGGGTCTGTGGCTCTTCTCCCCTCTTGGACCGTTTTGCCAGCTTTGCTTGGCTTGGCTCAGGTCCTCTTTCGGTTCCTTCCTCGGAGCACCCAAGGAGGACTCTGTTCTGCCTTTGATCCAGTCTGTGTGTTCCTGCATCCAGTACCAGAATCCAGCTCCTGAACACAGCTCCTGGCTGCTGATAGGCCCAGTCTGGGACTCTCCTGGTGCCTGCTCCACAGCATCAGTGGTGACAGTGACATAATTGCCATTGGGGGTTTGGGTTCGATACTGGTTTTGTATATATTTGTATATATTCAATTTTTATTATTATTAATTTCATCTTCATTAAAGCTGTTGTAGTTTCCTTTTCTAATCGCTAAGTCTCTCTCCCTATTCCCTTTCTCTTCCCCTTTGGAGAAGGAAGGGGATTAACAGAGAGCGTCTGTTACAGGTCTAAGGGGCTGCCCTGACCCTAAACTGTGATAAAGAGTAGCACCTTAGTTGTGTAGAGGAGTCAAATTTTGATTTTGACATACATTTATTTGTACTAGCCCTCAGCTCATATTTCAAATACATACAGATATGCTATTTCATGAAACACTTATGAGATGTGTATGAAAAAAGTTGAAGTGAAAGTCAGTGGATTTTTGAATTAAGTCTCCTAATCTCTGTCTGTAGGGGACTGTGGGTTGAGTTCTAAATTACCTTTCAAAGATAAATACTTCCTTTTGCTTCTCAAAAATGGTGTGTATATATAGATATCTCCTGGCAATTAAGAACAATGAGATATTTTAAGGTATTCTGAAGTAGCTCCTAACAACATGCTCCAAATCACGAAAGAATTGTTAAAATGAACTTGAATATTCCAAAACAGAATTCTCCAGGTTGCCTTTGTAAACCTTCAAAGAGAGTCCTGAAATATTCCATGTGCTTGACAGACCTAAATCACTGGATGCAGAGGGTGATGTGGCTTGCTTTTCATGATTAATAGGAAACAACTAGGATACGTTGTGTTCTACTGTAAACAAGTGATGCCAGGACTTTCCAAAATACCCTGGTTTTAAAACAAACAAAATGTATTGTTATGGATCCAAGTCATACTGTACTGATGAGATCTCTGTGTTATCAGTCATCTCCTATGCATGTAGAAAATATGTGAAAGTGGGCAGAGAAGACAGACTTATGGATGTGTCAGGAGGATTTTTTTGCGATGTTTTTCCTTTCAAGTGGCCATTACAGGATGGAAACCTTGGAATGAGAAAGTGACGTAGCTTTTCTGTGTTAGTCTGAAGCACAGCAGCTGGGAAGTATTTGGAAGAAATGAAATGTGTCTCTCAAATTCTTTGATGTCAGACTGAAACATCACACTTCTGTGAAAATGTATTAATAGAATAAGAACTATTTCCTCCCCTTTCATTCTTGAATGGAGATGTTACGAAAGTAGTTCTAGGAAAGAAACGTGTTGCAGTTTTGAGAAGACTGTAAGCAGCTCTCTAAATAGCTTGTATGTTCATCTTCTGTGCTCAGAAAGGGAACTTCGTATAGTTCTGTAGAAATGTAATATCCTTAGAAGGACTGAAACCTCTGTTGTCCTAAACCGTTGTCTCTAAGGCATGGTAGTTTAACGTGCTAAATTTTATATTTGAATCCTTAAAACTTTAAAGCCCTGAATTACTCTGATTCTGAAATCGCTAAGTGTATGGAGTTGGAGAGATCATAGGCAGGTAACCTCACATCACTATGAGTAAAAGGATGCTGCTCGTGACCATGGTGTAGAAACTGGAAGCTGTGATAACACGTGGCTGTTTTATGTAAGATTTTAATGGATTGGTCTTATGAAGCATTTTAGAGAAGATGACAAATGCTTCCCCATTTTACAATGCAGGAGCTAAGGCAGATGTAAAGCACTTTAAGCTCTTTCTAATACACAAACAGTAAATAATTAGAAGGAAGCTAATTTACACATCTCTGACAGTCAATTTATCCTACACTACAATGATCTTTACCAAAATATATAATAAAAGCTTATCTTGTTTCAAAGTCTTAAGATTAAATACATTCAGTATTTTCCAGGAAAGCAGTGTAATTGGGAGAAGGAGATAATGACATAATTTTTTTGTTTTGTTTTTAATGGTGTTTTTAGTGGTGTTATTTAAACCTATTCTGAGAAATATTCCTCTTTGCTGAATATAGGGCAGACCAAATAAAACTACTGGGTGGCAAAATCAGAACAAATCAGTTCTTTACACTTTTATGTCGTAGAGCTGTAGAGCAGGATGTTGTGAATATGAAAAATTTACACAAGTTCACAATACAGTTGAGTAGTTTCATGAAAGAAAACTCTACTGGGGATTATTAATCATACAAGCATCACATCTGGCTCTGAAAGTCCCTGACTCTTGAGCTCTGAATACTCCTATTACTCATAGGAAGTATTTCTGTTTGCTTGTACTGTTCCTAAGCTTGTGTTAGGGACAGGAGGCTGTAGTAGATAAGCCTTTTAGACTGTTTTAGTGTTTGGGATCTTTTGAGAACTGGAATGGTTGTTGCCTGGCTTTTACTGAGAGAAGTCTTATTTTTGAGAGAAGGACAAGAACCAAAAAGGATCCTGAAGATAGATGCTGGAATTATTTCAGAATGGCACAAACAGATTTCCTACCTGTCTTAAATAAAATTACATTAGTATTACCCAAATGCTTGGTTAATGATCTATAAATATGTGGAAAGTCTGTTCATTCTGTATGTTGTTAGGATGTCAGAAGGGTGAGCACCTAAGTTCCCCCTGGCTGCATAAATCGGATGCAGATATGATCAGAGCGTCAACAGACTTGTTGTCCTTTTCCAAGATGCGTGGATTATGTACCCTCAAACAACTCATTTATTTCTTTCACTTTGTAGTCCCTTCTCTCCTTTTTACTTTTCCAGGTTCTTCCCAGGTACCACCCTCATCACTTTCCCCTCATCCATCTTAGCCCTGTTTCCCTATCCCCACTGGCCTCGACTCTGTTGACTGGTAAATTTTGTTAATCCAGCACTCCCCTTCTGTTATCTCTAGTGCCTGCCTGCCCTCTCTTGTGTTTCTGTCTTGTTAGTGGTGTCACAGGACAGGGTGAGCCATCTTCATATATGCTGCTCCTCCTGTGTTATCTGTAGCATCTCACACTTGGTGGTAGTGTTATCTTTTTAGCAACACCACAAGACTGGGCGTGCCATTTGCATGCTACCCCACTTACAAAAAGTCTTGTAGTCTGTAATTCTGTTATGTCTGTGCCCCAGAAAATTGCAGAATTAGAAGACTTGGTAGCTGGAAAAGGATAGAGTTAGAAAAGGGATTAGGCCCTGAGTTGGATAGAGAACGCTTTGTGGAAAAACTTGGAAGATATGTAAGACAAGAGAACAATTTATTTATTTTTCAAAAAGTGTTTCACCTCAAAATAGAATCTTCAGAATTTACAAAATTTGCTCATAGGCAGCCAGTAAAGCAGAAATGAAAATAGACACGACCTGTCAAACAGGCTGCTAGGGAAGCTCAGTCCCTGTCTGCTCTGCTTCTCACCCATCAGCCTGCCTGGAAGGGACTTGTCAAATTCAGCTTTCCATCCAAAGCAAGTGAAGTTGGTGTGTTTCTGGTTTTTGTTTTGTTTGGTTTTGGTGGAGTGAGGGGAGCTGTTTTTCAAACAGACAATTGGATTTTCAACAAGGAACTTCACTAGCTCTAGTCTACCAGATACTTCGTAGCTCAGTGGCTTGACATAGGTATTCTTTGGAAATTATTATGATGATTTGGATTTTTTTTTCCACTTTTGTCACATAATTTAGCTTTTCTTTGACTTATTTCTTGGAAACAGCGGCAGCAAACTCCCTAGGTTATTTTGAATAGTTTAGGCTGAACTCTCCAAAAGAGTTTGAGGGAGAGCAAAGACTTTGTCTCTTCTGTATTGTAATTTTAAATACAATAAATAGTTTGATTGATCTCCTTTGGGGAACTTTAAATATAAAGTGTGGAATCAACAGAGTTGATCTGGGAAATGTGAGTGGTTTGTATTATGGAGGAGCAACTCATCTTCTGTATTTTTAATTTTTTTTCATCATACTTTATGGATTTATGAGGTACTGGGAAACTGGTAAGTTTAGATGGCAGTAAAAAGCTACAATTTTTGCCCATTGTGGGAATAAGTCTTTACTGGGTGGGTGGGGTGGAAGGTGTTTCCTCCTAATAACACTACACAGTGTGAAAGTCATCTGTAATACAGCTAACGACATAGCACAAACTGGAATTGCACTCCAGTGGTGCTGTGAATACTATAAGGCATTTGAAGCACTTCTAACAGTTTAGGAAATGCAGTATGAAATTTGGGCCACTATGACCATCTGCTCTCTCAAATCCGTCTGTATCCCATTAAGTTGTCACTGCCTATTTTCTGGCAGTGATTTCTTTGTGTTTGCCTTTTCAGTAAGAAACCCCATGTTTGTGTGTTTCACTTCCTCCTTTTCTCTTTTACAAACATGTTCAGGAGGAGCCCTTAATTTCTGTATGCCTTTACTTTTATCTTATTCTCTCTTTGTCCATTTACAAATAAGTAGAGCTAGTTTTTCACCCTTTCCATTGAAGAAAATACCTTCATGACTCTTAATTGAATTATTTCTGTTTCTTCTGCATCCTCTACTGCCAGGAGGTGGTTGGAGCAGACCAGTAGTATTCATCTTGGCTGTTTTAATTGTATATCAGTTTTATGGTTTTCCATTCATTTCCTTGTACAGCTGAACGTTTTATTTCTTCTGTCTGTCATGAAAACATGAGCATAGACATTCTCCATAAGCCTGTGACAGCTCTTCTCAAATCCATGTAGACCTGATGAAATATTAAGAGTACTGTAATTTGCTGTCTCATTTATGAAGGGTTCTTGCTGAGGAACATTTGAGTGTATGGGAAAAATACTGTGTAAAGCATTAAAATGCTGTGTACAAGCACTGGAAGAGATGCTACCTAAGGGTTAAATTCCTTCTAGTACATAAAAGTGGATTTGTATAGATTTTGTAAGGTTGTTTTAAAATTGTATCCTTCCACAAAAGGATTCACTGCAAATATATACTTTTCAGTATAAAGGTGTAATTTCCAAACTGTCATCCTTAACTCCAGCTTGAATGAAGGAAATTATAGATACTAGTAAGTACATTTTCCTCTGTTAGTCATGAGGGCATGTGTGTTATTACTTTTTTTTTTTTGGATGTGTTTATGTGAACTGGAAAGGTAACTTACAAATTTGGTTGCTGTTCTGTAACATGTATATACTGTGGTAGTGGAATTAAGCAAAAGGCATAAGATCTGAGCGCCATGTATTTTGGAAACTTCACCAGCACTGGTTGTGTTAGGATTCACAGGCTATGTAATCACGTAAATGTTTCAAGGGGAAAACAAATGCCACACAAAGAATGGTAAGGTTTAGGTTTACAATATCAATTGTGAATGCTCTGATAAAACTGCTAAAGGAAAATAACAGATACGTGATTTCTGTTGTAGGGGTTCTTTCACTCTTCATACAGAGAGCTGTGATGACTAATTTACAACAGATTTTAACCTCAGAAAATGTGCTACAATAGAGCCCATGTTTCCTGGAGATAATTTAAGGGCTGCAGAAATAAATCTTTCTTAAAATATTTTTCTTCTGAAATAAATGTGGCCCTGGGTAAGCTGTTTGATCAGTCCTGACCAAGATAAGTAGATCTAAATGTGAAATGGGCAGAAATCATGAATTTGAACATGACACTGGATTTTCATCATATTTCTCCAGGGTCTGCTTATCTTAATTGTTCTTTTTCAATCTTTTTATACTAAGGCAGTAAGTAGATAGCTCAACTTCCTGTCAAAAATGAGCTGGCAGTGTTTTACATAGCTGAAGTATAGAAAACACCTTGAAATATTTCTGAAGACTGGGGAAGAACCTTTAACAACTAATAATTCTCATCTGGAATATTTTAAATGGTAATAAATAATAAATCTCGAGCTGGAATTTGTGTCCTTTTTGTTGATGGGGAGAAGCAAGTCAATTTACCTGTTTTTAAAAAATCTAGGTGTGTGCAGTTCATGTGGAATTTAATTGGATCACAGCGTAACTTAGTCTGGCTGTCTGAGGAGGTCCCTGATTCAGCCCTGCTGCAGCAGCCTCAGGGCTGAGGTCAGATGGAGCTGCTCAGGGCTACTCACCCTCCGGGCTGGAAACCCCCCAGATGAAGCCATCGCGACAGGCAGCCTGCATCTCTGCCCTGCTAGCCCCAGGGAAAAGTCTTTTCCTCAGGTCCCATCTCAACCTCTCTTGCCTGGTCCAGATGATGCTCCTTGTCTCTCCAGCTCCCTAATCTTGACCACCTTCCAACAGGTATGGGTGGGTTGCTGTCAGCCCTCATTAGAGCCATCTGTCCCTAGGCCAAGCCAGCCCCATCCCTTAGTCTGTCTTCACAGGGCAACTGCTTCAGACATGACCAACTTGCCCACCTGATCCCTGCTGGTCTCACACCAGTTTATTGATACCTTTCCCATACTGGGAGGCCCAGAACTGGATTCAGTATCTAGATGTTGTCTTCTGAGTGCTGAGAGCAAAGGGATAATCCGGTCCCTTAAGGGATGGTCTGTGGTTGTGCTGCCCAGTTGCTGCTGGCACATGGTGCACAGCTCCCTGTGTATCAGAGTCCCAGAGCTTTCCTTGCAGAGCTGGTATCCATCCCAGCTCTCCTCAGCCTGTTTCATCACCAGACCTTATGGACTTTGCATCTGTCCCCATTGAATTTCATGAAGTTACCACTGGCCTGTTCTTTGAGCCTGTCTTGGCCTCTGTGAGTGGCAGCCCTGACTCCCAGATGGGATTTCCCTTCTCCACCCCAGCTTTCTGTCACCTGCAAACTTGGTAAGAGTGCACATCCTCCAGGTCACTGATAAAGATGTTGAAAGGAGAAAAAAAACACCAGCCCAACAAACTCTTAAATTAGTATAATCTGCTTTTGACCTCTGTGTAACTGGTTTTCAGCTGTTGGGAAACAGTCCAATCCTTTTGCTCTAATTTCAGGCTATTAGGCTGAAGATACTGCTCTGAGGGTAGTGGTAATGATGCAGACTTTAGCCCTTGATCCATGCAGCAACTGTGTATCAGATTAATCTATGTAAATACTTTTCAGTGAACAGGCTCTCTGACTCCTTAAAGTGCATTTTCACCATGGCCACAATAATGAGCTTAAGCAGTGGGGTGAGTACTTCAGCTTCTTTCACTGCATGCTGGAGAGGGGAGAGAGGAGCGGTAAGAGTGAGCTCATTTGGGGCAGGGGAAGAGGAGAAAAAGAGCTGACAGTTAGTGGCACATGGGTAAGGATTCAATACAGGGTGGTCTGGCCTCTTGTCAAAAGCTGATTGCCTGAGGATGGAGATAGTATTGCCAGTACCCGTTATTTTGGAAAGCTGAAAGTGCCCTGAACTTTGTGAATTCAGTGACAATGTCAAGCTTAGTGAATTTCTCATTAACTGACACCTAATAATTTGTATAATTGGTTTGTGTTTGTACTTGCTGTTATTAGCTACTTAACTAGGCTGGTGATAGTCCCAAATCTACTAATAATGCATGGCTTGCTGTTTTAATTTTTTTCCATAAGAAAAAAAATCCCTACTATTAAAAATACTTGCTTCAAAAAAAAAAAAAAAGCAATTAAATAAAAATACAATTAAAGAAAAAGTGCACTTAGAAAATGCACGTGAAATTTTGCCTTTCAGCTCCCATCTGGCACTCCTATCACAGCTAAAAACTTCTTGCCAGCGAGGATGCTTTCTTGTCCCGATTTTTGCCATGTGCCTTTGTAGGGAAGCAGGATTGTGGGATGAATGTAGACTCATTCTGCAAGAGGGAGAAAATTCTAGTAGGCTGTTGTTGGTTTTTTTGATTGGTATTCCTGTTTTGTTTTTGTTTTGACAGACACTCTGGATAGGCATGGCTATACCAACACTTTATAATAGTGACAAAAGTTTGTTACTTACTGACTTTAGTGGTGGAATAAAACTTACAAGCATGGGAGAGGAGATAGTGAGTTCAGAATGTGGGAAGGAAAAATGTACAAGTTCTTTAAAACCATCTTACTTCCTTTTTGTGGATTTTAATCGTGCTTTGAAACAGCAGCTTGAGTCACCTTGATGTTAATCTCTTCATCGGGATGTGCTGTGTAGCATTGTACTTATTTTTTATTTGCATTACCCCTGCTGAGACTGGGAACTTCAGTAGCAGCACAGCTATGTAGGGCCAGGTACCTAACAAACAAGGAGACACAGTCCATGCCATGAATAATTTATAATCTAATTAGAAGCAAACCTTATCAAATAACTGTTTAAAAAACAGTAGAAAAAAAATAGGGAACAAAAACAATTTTATCATGCACTTGCAGGAGCCTGTGTGTTCACACCATTAAGCTTGGGAGTTCTTGGAAACAGTATCAAATCATAAGTACACCAGGAAAAAAAAAATGACACTGAGTGGGATGAGTCTATATACCACTATTCTTTGTAAGAGTAATACTTCCACAAATGGCTTTCTTTTTTCTTTCCCCTTTTTATGACATTAGCCAAATTATGCATGAACTTCAGAGGCTGCTACTAATTCTGTATAAGATCAAAGAAATACATTAGTTTTTTGTACAATTCTGCAATGCTTTTCTGGTTTAAGTGAAAATACTTCAGCTTTCTGGTTATTGTCAGTAATGAACGATGACTTGAGGTCTTGCACAGTACCCTGTGATGTGATACGATTCTGCTTTAACGGATGTTTTCACTAATGCAAAAATATGTGTGATTTGGTTCTTTAAAAATTATCCATCAGTGACTCTCCTTATCAAAAAAACATTGGAGCATCATTGATTTCTCCATCACAGAGATTAAAAAAAAAATAAATAAATATCCTTAACTGTTGAAATAATAGGTTGTCTGAAGAAACATCATCTACCTTTTACACTAGCAATAAGGAAATAGTTTTTCAGTCTGTCTGTTAAAGAGTCCATCTGACTTTTTTGTTGTGTTTGAAGAGGACTTACACAGTGGAGAAATGCAGTGGTCTTGAGTGACAAGCTGTAGGCTTCGGATTTTTTTCTGAAATGCAGATCTTGGTAACAGTTGCTAAGTTGTAAACTAGGGGCTGTATGGCTTATTCTTTAGACTGCTCTTCTGTTTGTAACCGGATGACTTGGACAGTTAAGATTTCCATCTTTTGTATGTGTGGAGGCCTAAGTGGCAACTGAAACAAGTGTAAAATAGAGTATCTTCAACATTAATGTCTTCTGTGCTTAATTCTGTAATGCTACACTTCAGTACTATATTTTAATTTCTTTTTCTACTGGTGTAGTTACTGATAATGTGCCATTAGTTCCCCCACTAGTAACTGAGAGTGAGAGGCCAAAGCAGTTTGACAGCATCTTAATTGATGCTTTCAGGGCAGATGTTTTCCAGACAGTGTCTTAAAATGCCTACAGAATATACTCAAATCCTAGCTTACCTGGGGGGAGACACAAACAAATACATCATCCAAACCCCTCAGTTTTAAAAGAAAATAGTGTGTATATTCTTGCATAGCTATTTTGCTTTCTATATGTTGGGTGAAAGACAGCTGAAGTTGAGCAAACTAATCTAAAACTGAGCTAAAATTGATCTACTATTCAAGGTAGGATGAACAATGTTATATTAGATTTGAGTAACTGTATGCAGAAGATCTTTGACCGATGCTTTTTTCTTTCCCTGAAATGCATAATTTCATTTGGCTGAAGTTAGCCACATATTTGGCTTTAGAAAGTGCAAGGACAGTGCTCTTCATGGGAAAGGTTGTAAAATGTTCTTGCCTTCCTAGTTTTTGTTTAGTCAAGGAAGGGGTCTCAGGTAGGATGCTACACCAAATAATTTTTCTTCTGTCTGTGGTGTTGAGATGGCCAAGTAAGAAGCAGGCTGTAGATACCAGCTTATAATGAATTATACTATTATTTGGAGTATGGAGATGAACTCTGGTTTTCTTTCAAGATTCTCTGCCTTCTCACCCTGTGACTTCTACTAAAATGAGTGATGCAATTGTTAAAGCACTGTGGCCTAGCTCTCAGAAAATAACTGTAAAGCATTCTGATATCTCCAGTTTTCCAGTAAATTTGACAAATGAGCAAACTGTAGCTTGTTATCGAGTAGTTGAGTATGTCATGCAATCATTTTCAAATGAACTCTTTTTTTTTGGTGCAGACATATCAAAGCATCAGTACTGCTGTTCTTATTAATTATTTCTTAGACAAAATAGTCTCATTTTTCTTGTGTGCCTGTGCATTAATTAAAACATGCAGTAGTAGAGTAAGTGTAGAAAATAACCTTACCTGCAAATTTCCTATTCTTTTTGGTTACCTTTTAATTGGAATTCTTGTTAGAGAATTAATAGGAAAATTTAATCCTTTTAAACTGTGTAAAAGAATGAAAATCTGTGCAAAGTCTGTCCCTGGTTAACAAATGATGCCTAGAACAGTATATGATGAATATTAGTTGAATAGTTTAATATGCTGCTAAAGAGGCTTACAAGCTACTGTGAGGAGTATAGAGTCATGGGATGCTTTGGGTTGGAAGGGACCTTTAAGGGCCATCTAGTCCAACCCTGCTGCAGTGAGCAGGGACATGTTTAACTAGATCAGGTTGCTCGGAGACCCATTCAACCTGATCTTAAATTTTTTCAGGGATGGGGCATCTACCACCTCTCTGGGCAGCCTGTGCCAGTGTTTCACCACCCTCACCATATAAAATGTCTTCCTTATATCTAGTCTAAATCTAATGTTTTTTAGTTTACAACCATTACACTTTATTCTGTCACAATAGGCCCTGCTAAAAAGACTGTACACATCTTTCTTATAGGCCCCCTTTTAAGTACTGGAAAGTACTGTAGAAAATATAAAAATAGAAGCTTGTCTGTGACTTAATGTATGTGGGAATATTACTTAGAATTTGTCAGGCTTTCCGTTTGGGGATTTTTAAGTGCTTTGCAATACAAATGATGAATTCATCCTCAGAATAGTCCTTTACGTTTTTATTTTCCCTCTTTGTTTCTTTTTTTATATGCAGATACTAGGTTTTTTATTCTAATTTGTTTTTGCAGGTAAGAAATTAATTATTTGTAGTTTGCTTATGTATCCCTTTAATACAGAACATTATATACAGAATCAATATTAAATATTTCATGATATGATGTGCATGTTTAATATTAATGGAGAATCCCATAAATCGGTTGGGCTGCCTGAACTATTGTTATTTTAAGAGTTGGGGGTATTTCCCCAACTCAGTATGTGGCAATGCTCTATGTGTGTACTCTCGGAGGAACTTCTGAGTTGTTAAGAGTTCTTTGTCCCTATCACAATGCAAATTGAATCTGTGAGCTAAAAGGCAAGTGCCTAAATGTTCCCAAAATCTCCAGCTGCTGCTTAGTGGAAGACAGCAACTGGCAATCCTTGTTACTGGTCCATTAACTAATACAAAAATCTCCTTCGGGGGTTTACTTGGCTAAGTGGAAGTCCCATCAGGAAGCGCTCACAGGAACTCCTCCAGCCTGCATGGGCTTTGCAGCATGGCTGTCATCTGCCTGCTAAATTAGAAACGGTGACACTTTAGCAGTGACTGTTAAACAAACATTGACAGTGTGTAGCTTGCTTTTAACTAGGGATGATGCCATTAGTAAATGAGGTTATAAACACCAGAAATCTGTCAAGCTCCTGATTTGCAATAATCTTCCTGCTGACAGATAAGATGTGGTTATATATATATATGAAGACTCATAGTGACAGGATTTATTTTACATGTCTTGAAGGAGAAAAACAAATTTCTGTTGCCAGTAGAGAAAGGGAGTATGTGATCATTTGTATCTTCTGTCAGATTCAAGGAAAAAAAGCAAAGAGTATTAAATGAGATGAAACTTCTCTGGATATTTGAGATTTTTTTTTTTAATGCTTTCAGCTTTGTTTCTGGAAAAATAAATAGTAATGAAAAATGAAGAGCTTAGAATAAAATTCTCTCAGCTATAATTGCTAATTTTTAATTTGAAATCAAACTCTAGACACAATCCTACCTACAGAAAACCTGCTCTGAATATGAGCCAGTTTTATCTGGTTTTCTAGTGAGTCCTGGTTTTCAGTCAAGAAGTTAACTTTTAGTTTTTGTTTTATAAAAAAGTTGCTTAAAACTAACTTTATCAGGAGTCTAGCGTAACAGTCGACAGTGTATCTGGAAAAAAAACAACAACCAAAAGCAGTCATGTATCACTCTTAAGTCCTATCTGCCTGTCTACTTAGATAATGTTATGAACTAATCAGCAAAGAAGTAACTGCAGTAGAACACCCTACATCTTTACCTAGAATTTCCACTATAGAGCAAGTCTGAACAGGGTAAAAAACTGTGAATAACAATAAAAATAACTTCAAAAATGCATTTTAATATTCTAATTAAGGCAGTGATGAAAACAATTCCAGATGGAAAAAACAGTGGAATATGTTGTAATTACATGGAGAGCTGCAAGAAAATATTGAAATAAAGGGATTGAAGTACTACCAAAGCAATAATAGTGAATAATGACAAAAGTAAGAGTTCATGCTCTGAAATGAGGGAAATTGTCACATGATTTCACAATGTAGTTTTGCTTCCTAATCCTAAGAGGGGGTGGGGGGGGGCAGGGAGGGGGAAGTTATGTATTGAGATCTAGAGAAAAATTCAGCTATTACTTCATGTTTCCAAGATGAAAATTATTCAAGACAAGATGAATAAACTCAGTTAAGAACTTCTATTTCTTTAGAAGTGCAATATTACACTAAATACCATTACGAAGATGATGAAACACAAATGTAATACTTTTGATAACTAAAAAAAAGACAAGTTTTGTATTGCCAAAAATTACTCACTGTGATAATCTGTAGATTCTATAAAAGCATGTTGATCAGAGCTCTTAAATGTGCAGCATGATTTTACGAAAACTGATAGTGAATCAGCTGAACCAGATAATAGTTTTTCAAAGAGAAATCCTGATTGGTGACAGTACCTTCAAAGGTACTGCTATGTTTACTAATAATAGATTTCTGGATGATTGTGAGGTTTTTCAGCTGTACTGCAATTTGTCTGTTACTTGGAGACTGTGAAAAACATTGAGAATAGGTCTTTGAGTGAGGGTTGGGCAAGATGACCCCCTAGAGTCCCTTCCAACCTCAACCCATCTGACACTCTGATTCACAAAGTCTTATTTAGGTTCAGTTCTTGGTTAACAGTAATTGGAATGGCAAGTAAGAAAGCTTTCTAAAGCTTGAGTTTTTGATAATGGTTAATGTAATATTGTAATCAGAGCAAAGAAATCAGCTGGGGGTTGTGGTCACAAACTTCCCTCACTGGAGATACTATGAGACACTGTGGTGGGTTCACCTGGGCCAGCAGCCAAGCACCCCTACAGCTGTTGGCCCACCTGGTGGGCTGCAGGAGAGAACTGGAAAAAAGAAAGTGAGAAAACTGGTGGATCAAGATAAAGACTGTTTATTAGGTGATGAAAAGAGGGGGCAGGAACAAGTGATGAAAAGTCAATCACTCACCACCTCCCACAAGCAGACTGATGCCCAGTCTCTGAGCAGCAGCCACCTTGGAAAAACCCTCCTTCATACTCTGCCATAGTTTTTATTGCTGAACATAATGTTATGTGTTAGGGAATATCCCTTTGGTCAGCTGGGTTCAGCTGTCCCAGTTGTGTCCCCTCCCAACCTCTTAGCCACCTCCCCAAAGGGGCAGGAGTTGGAAGAAGATTGAATGTTGTACAATCACTGTTCAGCAATAGCCAAAACACTGCTGTGTTATCAATGTTATTTCAGCCACAAATTCAAAACACCATACGAGCTGCTGTGAAGGATGCTAACTCCATCCTGGCCAGATCCAGTACGGTCAACAGCCATGCAAGTTTATGTGTAAAGGAGGAATGTTTAAGTGGAATGTGTATACATGTTCCCTACTAATTGTAGGGATTTCCTTCATTTCCCTTGCTGATACTGTGAAAGAATGAAGTTTTAGTTACAAAAACAGGAAGGAGAGAAGATTCAAGGAGACTGGACTGGGCAAATATGTAGTTCTGGTAAGGAGAATCTTGTTTAAAAGGTGAGAGTAACTTAAATGTGTATGAAATTCAGTGAAAACTGAGAGAAGATTGCTTAGCAGTAAGAGTTTAATTTGAGATTAGACAAGCAACTGTTAACATTTTCTTCAGAGTTTTGTTTTTGGTTGGTTTCTTTTTTGTTTTGGTTTTTAACTTGTGTCTGCATTTCTTGGGCTTCCAGTACCATAGTCTTCTGCCTTTCTCCCTTGTCTTGGTATGGTTTAAATGGCTCTGTTGAAGGCTATGATGGTACTATTCCATGCAGTGAATTTTTTTTCCCCCCATTTAATATCCCAGTTCTACAAGGTGCTTGAGTTTTCTTGATGTCATCTTTGACATCTCCTCAGCTTGTATGTAACTGCTAAAAATAAACCTCATTAAGTTCTTATGATTTTCACTTCACCAAGTACTGCAGTTAGTTTACTTCTAAACACCACTCCTACTGTGCTGATTCAGCATTGCTCTTGTTTCCTGCCAGCCTTTCATTCCTGAACTCTTGGGTACTCCTGTTTGAATAGAACTGTATTTTGCACATTTCAAGTGGCTTGTGTGTCTTCTGTAGACATTGTGTTAGAGTGCTTTCAAAGATGGCAGTAACTAAACTACCAACAAATAGGAGTGCATTATCATCATCTTTTGGTTGCCTGGCATTATAGCTGGATCATAGAATCATAGAATGTTAGGGTTTGGAAGGGACCTCTAGAGATCATTGAGTCCAACCCCCCTGCCAAAGCAGGATCACCCAGGGCATGCCACACAGGAAGGCATCCAGGTGGGTTTTGAAAGTCTCCAGAGAAGGAGGCTCCACAACCTCTCTGGGCAGCCTGTTCCAGTGCTTTGTCACCCTCACAGGAAAGAAGTTATGTTTGAACCTTCTGTGCTCAAGTTTATACCCGTTATTCCTTGTCATATTTCTTGGCACTACAGAAAAGAGATCGGCCCCTTCCATTTGACACCCACCCTGCAGATATTTTTAGACAAGTTGCTATTCTATTCAAGTTACTACTCAGTGTTTTAGAACTTTTTCATTTTACATGTCAAATAAAGCTATTAATAGATAGGAGATTTGTTTAGCGGGAAACTGAATACAGTTTTGTGATTTCCACAGGTGGAAAAGCATGTAGAGTATTTCTCATGTCTAATATTCTAGAAATTGACATTTCTTGCTAGGTTAGAAGCCCAAACTCGCTTGTCCAGCAGGCAGTGTTGATTAAGGTAGGGTTTTTTTCAGGCTACTATATCTATGGATTATTTGCCCAGTAAGTACAGTGACACTGAGTCCTAGTAACATTTTGCTAAATAGTCATTCAAGTTTGTGTCTAGCTAGAACAACTCCTGTCCTTTTGAAACACTAGAGGACTCACTGGCTGCTTTTGCAGTCGCATTTTGCTTTCAGTGTTATGTCCATAAACCTTCAAACACCTGAAGCAAGGATGTCCTAAAGCTGAGTTCTCTTAGGATGAAACTTACTAAGCTTAGTACTTCTATGTAAATCTCAACTTTCTGGATGAGTTCTAAATTAATCCTGATTAGACAAAAAGCGATGAATTGGATCTCTTGCTCAGTAGATTCTGGTGTGGGGGTTGGTTTGTTTGTTTGTGGGGGTTGGTTTGTTTGTTTGTGGGGGTTGGTTTTGGTTATTTGATGAGTTTGGGTTTTTTAGTTCGTTTGTTTGATTGTTTTGCTTGTTTGTTTGTTTCTTTTTCCCATGGAAATATTTATTAAGTCTTGGAGTTTGCTTTTCAAATTACTGGTTTTGTAAGTCTGTTCGGCTTTTTAGATTCATGTATGTATTTATTTAATATCTTATTTCATATGAAGCAATTAGTTTTTGAGTAGTTAGAGTCAGTAAAATGGGAGGACATTTTGAAAAAAACAATCAGTAGTTGTTCACTAACATGCAATAACAAATGTTATTCGACGGTAGTGTCTGCTGTGTGGGTTAGCTTCTTGTCTTACTGTCTGGAGACTGACTAACCATAGCATAATTGCAGTGGTTTCTGTTAAGGACTCACACATGCATTTATAATGCAATATTATTACAATGTTGATCAGTTGGAAGAACTCGAGGCAGCTCAGTACCTGTGGGACATCTTGTATTGTCATGTATTTTGTGGCTGTTTTGGTTGAACTGAACTGTGTCTGGAGCTCTTCCTGCCTTTCTCGCTTGGTAACTCTGACACTCATAGCAATCTGACTTGAGAAATGAGACAGGATAAAAATGAATGTCAAAACAAAAATTTCATTTGCAAAAGTTTCTGTTTCGTCTACTGACTTGGTGTCGGAATAGATGAGTGCTGCATCGCTTATGCAAGAGAAGGAGCAGGGATGTGTAAGGGGCAGAGGGAAGGACCATGGCAGTGCTGGCTTGAGTAATTTTAATTTTGTTAGAATACTGTATCTTAGTTACAAATTTAGTTTAAAAATAACAACCAACCAAACAAAAAGCAACAATAACCAAAACAAACAACAAAACCCCTTCTATGTTTTGTTCTCAGATTAAGATTAAAGGAATTAAAAGATTCTAATGTGATTTTATGAGAAAATAAGATTTGACAAGGCATCAAAAATGTCAGGTTCAGTGCAGGGCAGGCTTTAGCCTGATGAAATCTTTGAGAATTTGTATGTTATCTAAAGCTGAGCTTGCAGGTCTGGTGCTTAATGTCAGGGCAGAATAAATCTTTCTTGTGTAATATGCAAAAATACCAGAAAACTCCGACTGGTAAATTAGGAAATATGCTGTGGCCAAATGATCAGTTTCATATGATCTTGATCCCTGTAGCTAGGGATTGGGAATGCCACATAGACATAAAGTCTACCACTTGGCTGCCTATTACTATTTCTGCATTGGGACAAAGTGCCCTGTCCTTGGAGACCTCCTAAGCCATTTTGCAATGAAGTCAAGCAAAGGATACTGCTCGTGCCTTCTGGCATATCGGTGCCATCCATGGCGTGTGACCATTCCCACAGAGCCTCTTACTTGCTGGCTTTCAGCAGAGATCTGACACCACTCCAACTTTCTGGTTGAAGTGATCAAATATTAGATATTAAGTACAGATGCCAATTTTTGGATTTGTAAAGCTGGGCCTGTAAGAGCTCTAGAGTAAATTAACATTCCTGAATTTTCCTGCAGGATAGATGTACATTTATGCTTCCATAAATAGCAAATAAATGTTTATTGTCACAAATAGCAGTACGCTAGAAAATCTGTTGTCATTTATCATAGTCTGTCTTAATGCAGATTTTTAATTGACAGAATTTCTCTATGTGATTTGACCAGAGGAAAGAGGAAGGAAGAAAGTACAGGATTACTGTTATCAATGTGTCCCAAGACTGTTGCTTTACATTTAGGATTATAACTGTTATTTAACAGAATTATCCTTGACACACATGGCCTCAAGAAGAGGTCTGAAACGGAAGGCAGAGCAGTGTTGTCAGCTGACAGCCTGAAGCAATATTTTTTAAAAAGGTCTGAAATTGTCACTTTTTATCTAGAAGATGACCCCTGGCATTCCCATCGCTGCTCTGTCTGGTAGAAGAGGAGGGACACCAAGGAGGCAGAGTCTTTCCCTTTATTACATAAAACTAGGGTGCTTGTGATGATCCGCAAAGAAGATGCTTTCTGAGTAGACATTAAAGGTGCTTGTTGGTAAAAGAAGGTTTTGGACCTGCTTGTGGCACTGTGGAGAGGCAGTGGTTCTTCACCAGGCCTGCAGAGCTGTGTGCATTTTCCTCACTGCATGTTTGAAGAGGGACAGGTGAGCTCCTGGCTGTGCACCTGGACCCCCGTGTAGGACATTTTTGGGCTGATCACAGTGGTAGAAAGCGTAAGATGTCCTTGAACCAACTCACTGCCCTGGCTTCTCACATGGATGTCCTCTGCTCTTACTGCAGAGCTGCTATGCTGGGTTCACCAAGGCAATTTCCCAAAGCAATATTTATTTGTGGTGTACCTCTTTATGCAAAACGCCTTTTTGTAGTGATACATTCAGTTGTAAAAGTTTCTGGCTATTTGTGCAAAATGACATGTGAAAGTATCTACAAATGCATACACTAGCAATTTATAGTCATAGAAGATTATATCCTAATAGTCTCAGAACCTTTCCTAGGTGTTCTGCCTGACCTCTTCATCTTCCTTCTTCTGTTATTAGCCATACTGAGTTTGAGCCAGCAAGAAAGTTGCTGCCAGAATCTGAAAACTACTGCGAACTTAATTTTGACCTTAAAAATTCCTGCTCTAGAAGAAAAAAAAAAAAGTTACTGTTCTCAGTTTCAGAGGTGTATGCTTAAGGGAAATAAAATCTTATCTGAATTGATCTATAGTACAATAAATTCTTTTCCTAAAAATTATTTATTTTTGAGTGAGTATTCACCATAAGCGTGCAGATAATGATAGAAGTGGATGGGACAGACATGGAATTGTTACGGTAACCATCCCACTGCCACCCGGAAATCCTGCCACTGTTGTTCTGTATTGAGTATTTCATGCTTCTAATGCATACAACATGGATTTAATTAAGCATTGAATTAAATGTGTTTAATATTGAGAATATTCTCAAGTCAGTATTTGCTGTGGCTTCTTGCTAAATCAACATTATAATCCTGCTTTCGTTTCCCTACAGATGATGAAACATGCCTGGGATAATTATAAACGTTACGCATGGGGATTAAATGAACTGAAACCCATATCTAAGCAAGGACATTCAAGCAATTTATTTGGTGAGTAGAATGTATTTTTATGCTTGGTGACGTTAGCATAAAACAGTAAATCAACTGAAAAACTTATAGGTGATAAACATGTGCTCTTTCTCCTCTCTGACATGCAGTGTGGTGTTTCTTTCTCATGTACAAAAAGTAAAAGTAAATGAAGATGATGCTTTCTGTGGCTATTATAGATTTCCTTCTCAATGAGAATAAATGAAGCATGTCATTGCTGCATCATAAGGATGTAGTTTTGTTGCATTAAACACTGCCCTGTCTCAAACTTTTCTGGTGGAGTGGAACTCGTTGACAACACATTCAGTAAGCAAGAAACAAAAAACTATAAGGAGGATAGAAGAAGAAATCCTGTGCA
The DNA here is from genome assembly GCA_025331215.1 of Actenoides lindsayi. Classification (NCBI taxonomy): domain Eukaryota; kingdom Metazoa; phylum Chordata; class Aves; order Coraciiformes; family Alcedinidae; genus Actenoides; species Actenoides lindsayi. The sequence continues at coordinate 9,186 of WTSP01012346.1, read as the reverse complement.
AGAAATGAAAGATAATCTCTACAGTCACAGAGGTAGCTGAAGCTTTCTACAGTTCTCAGAAATCTATTTCCAGTCTTTAAAAAATATTGTCAATCTGTATCAGTCAAGCTCCCTTATCAGACTTTCCCTTTCATAAATATAACCATTATTTGCACCTCTAAATGCTATGCAGGAGATGCTTAAATAAGGCCCAAGTTATTATCAGTGTAGAACAAATATGGCTCTGAAAAATTCTAGTAGGAGAGGCACACTTCAGAAATCCAGTGTAATGCAACGGAACTCTTTCAATGTCCAAATGGGACATAGGGCTGGATAAATGACAGCTGAAGAGCAACAGCATTTGGAGGAAGTGTGAGAAAGCAGTTCTATGAACTGTCATCATCTTCAGTTTTGCAGAAAAAATGAGGAATTAAACTGTTTAACAGCAAACTTTGTATTCAAATAGCTTCTGTTTTCCAAACAGAAAGCTGAAAAGTGAAGTAATTTCTATAGCTGAGACAAAATCAATACATTATGTTGATTTTAACAGGAACTTATTTTGTTGAATGTTTGGAAAAGATAGTTTGGAGTGGAAACATTTCCTAAAAGAGCCTAAATAGAGCACTTATCAAATCCTCGACTATATTTGGAAGTTGCTAAGAGACAGCAGTTGTGATTATAAAAATAATTTTGTAAATACAACATCGACATTGATCTTGCTGCACTGCTTGTCTATCCAAGATAGCATCAAAAATGTCACTAGGTAATGATTAAATAGTTAGTTATTGGACTTGAAGCATTAATTGGGTGCTTGAAGCCAGAGTAGTTTGGGTGAACTTAAGGGTTAAGTCAGACTTTGGCTTTCTTGAAAACTAAAATCTTTTATTATCTTCATGCAGATGACTGATAGTGCTGCGATCTAATATATTTGAAAAGCTATTTTATATAATCCTGTTTTGTTTTCTTGGAGGACAATAATATGATATATTGAAAATTAAAATGCTTAATGTACTTTCATTTGGAATGAGAAGTGGTATAAAAATATGTGGTGTTTGAGTTCTTAGTATTGCATGTATTTGTAGAAAAAGCTGTCACTGTATTGTCTTGTGAAATTCTTAAGCTGGAGTTCTATGGATGTTGCATAAGAATAAGTTATTGTAGGCACTATTCAGTGTAAAACAGGACAAGTGTTGAATTTGAAAATAAAACTGCATTTAAAGGAGTAAGAGCCAGATTCAGTCTAAATGCAGATCACTTTCTCATCATGGTCATCTCATACAAGATCTTATTGCTGAGGAGATTTCCTTAGAAACATCTTCACTCTTATTGATTTTGGTGGCAAATAAAAATAAGTATTAGGTCTTTCTACTGATTTGCTTTACAGAATACTAAAGAGCAATATCTACAAGCAGTTCTGTCTCATAAGCTACCCTTTCCTGAATCCATAATCTCCTTTTGTTTTGTAGAAACAAACCCTTGGTTTTGTAATAGTGTCCTCAGATCATTAGATCTGATATATACCTTCATATTTGAATTTGACAAATACTGCCTTTTTCATAAAGCGATAAAAGGATGATCTAGTTTTGGTTTGTTTGTTTGTTTTTGGTTTTGTTTGGTTGTTTTTTTTGTTAAATGGTTGAACCTCTTACTCCTTGTGAAAGGACAAATGAGTTTCCTTATCTTCTTTGTTTCTGGGTCTTAGTTAAAAAAAAAACCCCAAACCAAACAATAGATTGCAAATGATTGACTATTTTTTAAATAATTGTGAATTGAATTAGTTAAGAATAGGTTTCCTTCATGTCTGTATCCCATGAATCTCCTTGCAACCTTCAGAAATCAAGTAAGACCATCAGTTCACTGTCATCCATCATTAACTAGCTCTAATTTGTCACAGCAGTCTTTTCTTCTTGCTTGCAGGTCTCAGTTTTTCAAAAATACATATTTCTGATTGTCTCAATAGCAATAAGATACAGCAGATTTCATTAGGCAGCTGTTTAATTTTGAACTCTTCCCCTATTATTATTTAATTGGAAGAGTTATGGGACTTTGCATGTATTGGAATTGTCTGTTATGAGATAGTCTTTAAATACCGCACTGTGGGGATCAGCAGTTTCCAATCAGCAGGTGCATCAGGTTCAAAAACATGTGGATATGGCACTTGAGGACATGGTTTAGTGGTCAGGATAGTGCTGTGTAGATGGTTGGCCGTGATGATCTTAGAGGTCTTTTCCAGCTTTAATGATTCTATGATACAAAAACAATGCTGTGGCTCTCTGGTGTTGAATATTGTATAGGTTACAGACAGTATAGCTCTCCTGACACAGAAGGAGGAGAGAGTTGTTTTCAAAGGTTATTGCTTCTAAGCTTAATTTTGAAAGTATAAATGCCTTGGTGTCTGCTAGCGTGATAAGGCATTTTGTAGATGGATTATAATGACGGCTGTGTCTTGAAGGCAGGATGCAACTGTCATGATACGTTTCTCCAAAACACAAAATTAAGATGGGCTTTTATGAAGTGTAATTACTCATAGATGTGACTGTTAGGCAATACCATCATGAATTTGGCAACTATACTGACAGTTGTTTAGGCTAGGGGAAGAGGAATATGGCCAGTTGGATGATGATGGGAGAAAGGTTGGTGGAAGTGGGAGAAAAAATATCAATGACTGGTGATTCTGACTTGGGGGGAAGCAAAAGCATCCTACTTTAACACCTTGTACAAATTAAGAGTATAGAGCTCTTTTGTACCTGGGGACTTCTTGCTCAACTTTGAAATGACATCTGCCCTAAACCAAGGCCATGAAACCAACTTTTGAAGATAAGGACCTGCCTTGATCTTGCTGGTATTCTGTAAGGATTGTACGTGGAGGGTGTATTTTATAAGTTGAGAGAGTTCTTATACTGGTAAACTGTAGAAATATTCATATTTTGAGCAGAAGTTGCTTCTTCTCATGTGCATACTAAAACCAATTATCTTTTAAAGAAAGGCAGAAACATACGTAAACTGAAATATTTCTGTTCCAAGCCAAAGACACATACTTGCCTCTGACCATTGCAAATTCTTTTCAGGACATCCATGTAATGTTTTGACTTCCTTTTTATTTGCCAGTTTAGCTTTTACCACGTTGTCTGGCAAGTAGCTAATGTAATTGTGAGGGTTTTTTTAGTTCACTGCAACTACAAAGAATTCAGTTACAGTAACAACTATTTGAAAAGGTAGAAGTGAAAAGTCATCGGTTGTTGTCTCAATAGGATTTTTCTTTGTTTGATTTCATGAAGTGTAGAACTATTTCTACACTAATGAAGTAAATTTGAATAGCTAAACATCTGTTTGCACCATACGTGTGCATTAGCGAAACAAGGCATGTCTCCTATGTTGGTATGACTTCCACTGTGAGTACTAATCGTTCTCTGCCCATACCTGATAGAAAGTAGGCCCTGAGTAAGTACTGTTAATTTTAATACTTTAACCTTTGAAGTTTCAGATTACTGTTAATAATGTTTGCTAAAATAGAACTTTATCAATCTACCCTCCTAGTGTGGAGTGGCAAAAATCACAATTTTGCCAATTTTTTTCACAGCACCCCACCACCAGCCAACCAACCCACGAGCTATTCCTCTCCCAGCCTTCTGTACTCATTTTAAACTCAATGAGCATTGCTGCATAACCCGAGAGCTCTTTCTAGAAGTGTTTTCTGCACTTAAATGCGTGTTACTAAAGGGCTTTTTAAATTATCTGTAACTGTACTTCATGTGCAGTACTGCCAGTTTAATAATATTGTAACTTGTGGGCATAGTATAATTAGTCTCTGCAATTGAAAAAGGACCTTTCCTGGAGGGGGAAAAGGGAGGCATTTAATAAATACAATCTGCAAAGCCAAAGTACTATAATAGCAAGATCCTGTTCCTCCCGCTTGAAAATGGTTGGGGTTTTTTGTAGTTTCTTGTACAGAGTATTGAGGTGTATGAAGATTTTTAAAGCCTGACAAAATTCATGTTCAAAGCTGTCTTGCAGTGTACAACAATGTGGATTTTTAAACTGTAATTTTATTAATATAGCTCTAGAAAATTAATTGTACATGTATTTAAGCCATACGTTAATTTTAAATTGAAAACCTTCATCATCTCTCTCCCTACCTCCTCATCTTGTTTCTCTTCACTGTTGCTGCTGGACTCTTTGGAATTTTGAATTTCAGTATGTGTTCTTAATTTTGGAAGCAAGCCTGACATCTCCCAACTAAACTAATAGAAAGTCATCTAAAGAATAACATTATCAAATATGCGGATGAATGACTCAACACAGCATAAGCGAGAAGCGGTCATACTGCACGACTGCTGTTTTCTCAAAGAAATTGATTAGTATGAAGACAAGTTTATTGTCTTTTTAGATTTCTAAGAAGCACTTTTCAGGGTCACTAGTGGCCTCTCACAGGGATCCATTGCTGCTGAAGCCGTGCTCTCAAATTACTTATCACAGGGCTGGAAAGTCAAGTGACAAGAGTGACAGTTTGGCAGCACTAATAAGTTACTTGAAGTAACTACATCGATGGCAAACCACAAGCAGTTCTGCAAACCACAAGCAGTTCCACAGACCCAGAAGGATTCCCTGACAGATGATCATTGCAGTTTGAAATAGCGAATGAGGTCTAACATGCCTAAATTTAAATTGGCACATAGTGGCTCGATAGATACAATTCTAAGTTAATACACAGAACTGGTGGATTTAAATTCAAGTAGTAAAGGTTGAAAGCTTTTCAACAGAATATATAGAGGCCCGTAAAAAGTGGCATAGATGGCATGAACAAGGATTTATTGTTCCTTGCGGAGAGCAATACCCTTTGTAAGGTGTGGAAATATCAAATCAGTAGGTGGCATGTTCAAGCAAACAAAAGAAGGTTGTTCATAACAAAACATATCACTGAGCTGCATGGATGCCAGAAACATGGTGAATGCCAAAGATTTCCATGGAAAGTAGAGATGAGCAATGGAGGAAAAATTCATTGAACTCTGTTAAATATGACACCAGAGCTGGCTCAAACGTACAGATGTACAAGATACTGCAGATTAGAAGAGTATTCTAGAAATACCACAGCATTGTTTCATATTATACAAAAGAAAAGCTGTATCTAGAGAGAACTGAAAGTATTGTTTCTTTTCCCACTCTTACCAGCTGGGAATAGTGACTGAAATATAAAATGTTAGTGTTGCTGAGGCTTTGCCAGCACTTGTGTAAGAGTTTCATGTTTTGGCATAGCACACTTTAATAATTAATCACTCTTGACACTTCAAATTGCTAATGATATTGCATAGGAACCTTTTCAGTGAACTTTAAATAGAGGAAGACACTTCTAAAATCTGAGTCAGCTTTTGAAACAATGTGCTAAGAAACCTACAGCTCTAGTCAAAACATTGATTTTCTCAAACCTATATATATTCTTTAATATATTGAGAATAACAGTTCAGAGTTATTAGTTTACAATATATATGCATACAGAGCTGAAAAAAACCCTGGATGCTTGATTGATTTTTTTTTTAAAATTTGCGTATTTAATGTTACAAAGTATATGGCCCCCATTTTAAGAAAATCTGGACTGTTCCTAATGGCCAGATTAAGAAAAACTGTGACAGCTGATATTTCTGTATTTTTGGCTGGAATTTTGAGTATAAAGTGACAAACTGGAGGAAGATTTTATAGAATACATCTGCTTTGACTGAACTTCTGCAACTTATGATAACTGACAAAACAAATTTGCCTCACTGGCTGAAAAAAATGAAGAATCTAAAAGACCAAGTTGGAGCTGAGTGAAGTTCAAATGCACATATGTAAAAAAATTTCTTTTCCACATTAGTATGAAGTAGTCCTAAAGAGTATGTTTCTGACAGTAATAGATGAACCTTTTTTGAATATTTTCACTTTAATTGAAGGGATATTCATTATAATTTATATATGCTGACTTTTCATCACATAAGACACCTTAAAAATATAAATGTCCTGTATTCATTTTCATACTTCATATCAGATACACAAAAATGTGACTTCTTCTGGAAGAAAAAACAAGATTCTATTAATTTTCTACACTCATGCAAGAAAAAGAAATCCTAGTCTGACACTTGTTGGGTGATGAACTATTATAGGTGAGGGAGCTGATGTGTAGCATGACCTGAGGTCACCTCATAGCTCATCTTTCCTTATCTTCTATTTTTGTCTTATGCTTTGCCACAGTTTCCTTTCATTCAGAATACACAGAGCCGGGAAAAAAAAAAATTCTGTTGAATTGGAGAAGAGTCAGGGGCCTGGCTTCCATCCTGTTATAGACTGTGCATTAGGGCATGTCTCAAACTTTTCTCCATGTAATATTCTGTATGATATGCTCACAAATCGTCATCTGTTTCACATCTATGTATGTATATATGTTTTTGTATATATATCTCCAAATACATTTGACGGCAAGGAATGAGGGTGTTCTGGAGAACCAACCTCAAACTTAGTACACAGGGGAAGGGAGGAAAGTTGTAAACAAACAGTTAAATACACCAAGATGCATTGATTCTGGCATCCTGGCTGCATTCTATTTCATACTCTTTTAGCCAAAATATAAGCCATGTCTAAAAGCCTGGGATAGACAAAAGTTTCTTTTGGCCCGCCCTCCAAACAGTTTGGCCATAAGCCAGTTGTGGTTCTTAAACCATATGGCCACATAAACTCAGTCAGAGAGCTGTGCTAATAAGCTTGTCATCCACAGCAGTTACCCCTCCCTGCAGTGACACCCTGGAAACTCTTATAAACTTATTCATTCTTTGATCTCTTTTTTTTTTATTCTGCTCTTCCCCTGCACCCCTGAGGCACTATTTCATTCTCTAATGTAATCGCCTTTTCTTATTTGTGTGCGCATACCTTTGCATTGTTAGATATTAAGAAGCATGCTGTTTGAATGGACCCACTGTGCAATACCCAGGGGTGCTGTCGGCAGCGCTGTGCTTTATATGACTCTGTTCTGATATACTAGGTAATTGGTCACCCTAGTTAATCATCCACAAATCTCCCTAGCTGTAAGTTCCTTTAATTTTCTTCCAGATCACTGCTAAAGATTTCAAGTGTTAAGCTGGAAAGGATACTCTGTAGATGCTGCTATACTGTCCACTTGAATTTTCACATTGAATGATTTCTTTTGCTTTCTCTTCAGTTAACTACCTTCCAGGCTATTTTGCATTGTCTCTTTTAATCTCTTATGTGGAGTGAGTGATGCTCTTAGTAAAGAGGAGAGAGAAAAACAGAAGCAGGTTAAACAAAGGAAGTAAAATGGAGCATATTATGAGTACTTGATCTGGAGGTTTTGGTAGAGAATAATAGTGTTTCAGTTTGGTAGTCATGCACATCTGGTTATCTCTTCTTATCATCAAAATTACTCACTTCAAGCTTATGTTTTATTTTCAAGTCCATTTTCTCTACCTTGTATTATCTGCAAAATATATCTGTAAGTACCTGAGGTGTATGAATTTGTTCTTAGTATTGCTTGTGGTATCTTCCTTGTGCCTAGAGCAACTACAAAACTACCATGGTGACTGTAGCTTTGCTGGCACTTTTTGTAACCCACTGCTCACTGTTAAATTTGTAACAGTACCATGGGTGTATAACAAAACAGTCCTCCTGGCCAAATATTCTGTCACATTAGTGTGTATTGTAGTTGCCTAGCAATAATCTTTGTCTGTTGTAGACCATGATTGCTGTGTAATTCCTTGGGAACATTGTGTATGAACTAATATGAATGGCAACTATATTTAATAATTTATGTGGTATGCTTTGAGAAACATAGTATATATAGGCTTGGGTTTTTTGTGGTTTGGTTTTTCCCCCCCCTTCCCCTTGTTTGTCTCACTGGTTATAAATGAGCTGTTCAGCTACACAATTTCCTTAACACTCTTAACTTTGGGTTGTCCTGTTGGCTAACTTAATGTAAATTGCAATTGTTCAGAAGTCATAATTCTGGCCGCTAAATTGACATGTTAAAAATGTATTCTGTGGGTTTTTTTCTTTTATCAAGAATTTTGAAGTATAACTGTTCAAGACAAACTTGACTATTTAATGATCACATTAGTTGCTTTAGTTTGTGTTCTGGAGCCTTCAGAATAATAGCAAAAGTTGTTTCAAATAAAGTAAGATCTACTTGAGATTCTCCTGTTTCCTTCTGTCTGCCTGCAGGGAGAGTTCTATGCTCTAAGCAGGCCATATAGGCCAGAGTCAGGAAAAAAAACAGCAGTATAGTAAGTGGGTCACTCCAAGGGCAATTTCTCAGTAAGGTTGAATTCACCTCTTCTGACTCAGTAGTGAGTTGCAGCTCAAGTATTTATCCTTAAAATTGAAAGCTCTACCATTAAGAGGTGGTGCTCGCTGTATTACAAGAGGATTATCACAAAGAATGTTGTTGCACGGTGAGCCCATCACAATCCACTCAAGCAAATCAGGTTATAGATGATTTTCTGGTAAGTAGAGTTCAATTGTAAAAGTTCACCAGGAGCTGCTTTTGTTGTATGGAGTTACTAAACATCTTCAGAGCCTTTGCAGTAGTGAGCGCATGTCCTCCAGCAGTTTTCTGCAATGGCTTTCATTTTCTCATGAGCTGGGGAAAAATACAAGTTACTTAGCCAAGATTAAAGGAATGCTCTTCATTTAATATGAGAGAAGGAAAAATATGATGTCTTTCTTACTAAAGTATGCCACAGTTTTATTAGTGGACTATCTGGGGGAAATCATATAGATTACTTCCTTCAGAGTAGGAAAGGAGTGTTTCAAAAAGTCTGTGTCCTGATCTCAACTTGAGTAAGGCTAATTTTCTTCCTAATAGCTGGTACAGTGTTGTGTTTTGCATTTAGTATGAGAATAATGTTGATAACACACTGATATTTTAGTTGTTGCTGGACAATATTTATACAAAGTCAAAGATTTTACATATTCTCATACTGCACTGCCAGCAAGGAGGCTGAGGGTGCACAAGAAGCTGGGAGGGGACACAGCCAGGGCAGCTGACCCAAACAGACCAAAGGATTATTTCATACCATATGACATCATGCCCAGTATATAAACTGGAGGAAGTTGGCCGAGGGGCACTGCGACTCGGGGACTGGGTGGGCATCAGTCAACTGTATTGTGCATCGATACTTCTGTTTATTTTTATAATTATTATTATTTTTAATAATATTGTTTTTCCTT